>CAUYQV010097332.1:0-19126 GCA_963574575.1 Galagoides demidoff
GGGCGCCTGTGGTCCCAGCTACTTGGGAGGCTGAGACAGGAGACTCGCTTGAGCCCAGGAGTTGGAGGTTGCTATGAGCTGTGATGCCATGGCACTCTACCCAGGGGGATAGCTTGAGGCTCTGTCTCAAAAAAAAAAGAATATTATAAATGGAATTTTTAAGTTTTATTTTGATTCCTGCATTGCTGCTTATAGAAACATAATTTTTATATCAATCTTGTATCTTGAAATATTGCTGAATTTGTTCATTAGTTCTAACAGTTTAGTTATTCAGTAAACTCCTTAACATCTTCAGTATACGAGATAATGTCTATAAACATAGTTTAACTTCTTCCCTTCCAATCCGGAGGACTTTTATTTCATTTTCTTGACTTATTTGTCTGATAAGAACCTCCAGTACAATGTTGAATAGAATTGCAGAGACGAAAATCCTTGTCTAGTTCCTGGTCTTAGGGGAAAAGCGTATCTTTATTCACCATCAAGTAAAGTGTTAGCTGCGACTTTTGTAGGTGGTCTTTATCACATTGAAGAAGTTCTCTTCCATTCCTAATTTTTTGAATATTTTTGTCAAGAAAGGGTGTTGAATCTTCTAAAATACTTTTTCTTTGTCTATTAATATGATAATGTGAGTCTCATTCATTATTTTATTGTTGGTATATTACATTAATTGATTTTCACATGATACATTGACCTCACAACCCTGAAACAAATCCTATTTGATCATGGTGTATAAGCCTTTTATATATTGCTGGGATTGACTTAGTAGAATTTAGCTGAAGATTTTCAGGTTTATATTCACAAGAGATTGGTAATTTTTGTTTTCCTGAAGAATGTGTCTGGCTTTGATCTTAGGGTACTAGTGACTTCATAAAATGAGTTAGAAACTGTTTTATCCTCTTCTATCATTTGAAAATGTTTGTGAAAAGTTGGTATTAATTATTTTTAAATATTTGGTAGAATCTTCAGAGAAGCCTCCATTCCTAGAAGTGTGTTGTTTTTACAGGAAATATTACAGATACAAATTTCAACTTTTTCTCTTGTGACGTATCTTTTCAAATTTTCTGTACCTTATTGGGTCTTTTTTGATAATTGTATCTTTCTCGAAAACCTAAGTTGTTATATACTTGTACTTGAATTCTTCAAAATGCTTTTCATATCTGTGAGGACCTTAGTTGTCTCTTGTTCCACTTCTAATTTTAGAAAAATGAGTTGTTGTTACTTTTCATTTTCTTTTTTTTTTTTGCAGCTTTTGGCCAGGGCTGGGTTTGAACCTGCCACCTCCAGCATACGAGGCCAGCACCCTACCGCTTTGAGCCACAGGCGCTGCCCACTTTTCATTTTCAATCTAAGTTTTATCAGCATGTTGATCTTTCCAAAGAATCAGCTTTCAATATCCTAGATTTTCTCCACTGTTTTCTCTTAGAATCACTACTTTATTAATTTCCTTTCAAAACATCATTACTTACATTCTTCCTATTATTTTGGCCATAGTTCACTTTCCTTTTTCCACAGTTATTTCTTATTAAGTTAAAAGTGTAGGTATTGTTATATTGTTTATTTTAAAGTAGGCTATATTTTCCAGTACTTTTAGGTTCATAGAAAAATTGAGTAGAAGGTATAAAGACTTCCTACATATTCCCTGTCCCATGAACAGTCTGTCCTATAATCCTCCACTCAAGTGTTCATTTGTTATAACTGATAAACTTACATGGGCACATCATAATCACCCCAAGTCCATAGTTTACATTGGGGTCCACTCTAGGGGTATACATTCTCTGGATTTTGATAAATTTAAAGTGACATGTATTCACCATTAGAACTTCATACAAGATAGTTTGACTCCCCTAAAAATCATCTGAGCTTTGTCTAATCATATGTATATGTCCCAATACCTGGAAACCATTCATCTTTTTTCCTGTCTCCATAGTTTTCCCCTTTCCAAAATATCAGATAGTTGGAACTCATACAGTATGTGCCCTTTTATACTGTTTTTTTTTACTTAGTAATATACATTAAAGTTTCCTTCATGTATTTTCATTGCTTTATATTTCCATTTCCTTTCCTGTTAAATAATATTTCATTATGTGAATAACTCACATTTATTGCATTAACATGATTTCCAATGTGATTGTGAAAAACAATAATGACAGGAAATACCGTTGCCTTATTCCTGATCTTACTGGGAAAACATGTTAACTACATTAAGTATAAGGCTTGTATAGATATTCTTTAACAAGTTGAGGAAGATTTGCACTATTCCTAGTTTTCTAAGAGTTTTTTTTTATGTTGAATGAGTGTTGGATTTTTCAAATGTTTTTTGTATATCTACTAATATGATCAGTTATCTTTCTTCTATTGATGTCTGAAAAATTTACTAGCCTTGCATACCATAACAACTCACCTTGTCATGATTTTTAATTTTTAAAAATATTTTTAGATTTAATTTTAAATATTATTTAAAGATATTCCATCTGTGTGCATAAGAGATATTAACCTGTAGCTTTCTTGTAACATCTTTGTCTGTTTTAGTATTAGGATAATACTGATCTGATAGAAGGACTTAGGAAGTATTTCCTTTGCTTCTGATCTCTGGCAGATAGGGTAAGTGTTATATCCCACAAGAGGAAAAAATACAAGATAAGGTAGAAAATTGGAATAATTTCCCTCTTAAATGCTAGGTAAAATTCATCAGTGAATAAATATCAGCGTGTACTTTCTGGTTAGGAAGATTATTAATGGATAATTTGATTTCTTTTAGATCTAAGCCTATTCACATTATGTTTTTTTCTTGTGTGAATTTGCAGAAATGGTATCTTTAAAGGAATTTATCCACTTTCTTCTGTTATTAAAACTGTGGGCATAGAGGTGTTAATAGTCTTTTTAACTATTCTTTAACATCTGTATGCTCTGTAGGGATGCATTCTCTTTCATTTCTGATGCTAGCACCAATTCCCTCTTTCTTTTTCTTTTGTAGTTAGCCTTCGTAGAGTTTTATTGATCTATCCATTTATTTAAAGAAATAGTTCTTTGGTCCATTGATTTTTTTCTATCACTTGCTCATTTTTAATTTTATGAATTTCTGTTCTGATTTTTACTATTTCTTTTTCTCTGTTTACGTATGATTTAATTATGATTTTTTTTCTAGTTTCCTTAGATAAAAACTTAGGTGATTGATTTTATATTTTCTTCTCATCGAATATATGCATTCAATGCTACTAATTTCCCTGTAAGCACTGCTATCATTGCATCCCACAAATTTTGATAAATTGTATTTTCATTTTTGTTTGGTTAAAAATAATTTAACTTTTCTTTTTAGAATTATTCTTCTCATGTGTTATTTAGAAGTGTGTTTAATCTCCAAGTAATTGAGGATTTTCCTGAAATTATTCTGTTGTTGATTTCTGGTTGTTTCCATTCTGGAGGAAATGTTATATGGTTTCTGTTCTTTGAATTTGTTGAGATGTATCTTATGCCTCAAATCTGGTCTAGCTTGGTGAATGTTCCATGTGAGTTTACAAAGAATGTATATTCTGCTGTTGTTGGATGAAGTAGTTTACAGATGTCCATTATATCTGGTTGATAAATGGTGTTATTGAGTTCCTATATGTTGTTACTGATTTTCTGCCTGACTGATCTATTTCTTATAGAGGGGTGTTGAAGCATCCATCTGTAATAGGGGATTGATCACTTTCTCCTTGCAGTTCTATCAGATTTTGACTCATATATTTTGATGCTTTGTTGTTAGACACACACACTAAGGATTATCACGTCTTCTTGTAGAACTGACCCCTTTATCATTACACAGTGCCCCTCTTTATCCCTGATAACTTTCCTTGCTTAAGTCTTCTCTATCCGAAATCAATATAGCTATTCTTACTTTCCTGTGATTGGTATGGTTTATCTTTCTCTATTTAATTACTTTTAATGTATATGTGTCTTTGTATTTAATGTGGTTTTCTCGCATGAAAAATATAGTCGTTTTTGATGCACTCTGACACTCTCTGTCATTTAATTGGTGCATTTAGACCCATTCAGAGTGATTATTGATATGTTTGGATTAATATGTACCATTTTATACTATCCCCTGTTATTTGCATAGCTTCTTCTTCTAATACTGTTCTACAAATTCTAGACTCCTCAGATAGCTTAAACTCCGATCGCTGTCTCCACAGCTCTAAGGATTCTTGGAGCTTAGAGAATTCCTCCCTCACCAGAGACTGGAATGCATGCTGCCAGGGTAACATGAGCACTCCATGTTTTTTGCTTTCTCTCAACATCACAAAGCAGCACTGTCTTGTCTAATATCTGCAGCTGTTTATCTAGTTTTCCAGATGTTTAGGCAGAATACTCCTTTACCTTATGTTTACTCTTCACTCTTAGCAGATGAAGTTGACTTTTAAGTAAAAAAAAAACAAAAAAAAAAAACAATAAAACACAACTTTCACATTATTTTTCTTTAAATTTCTTCACACCTGAAAAATATCTCTGATGATATCCTTTCTACTCTTCCAAGGAAATATTTTGCTCTTTCTCATCTCAGTCCCTCCACATATATCATGGGTCACTTTCACATGTTTCTAGAAATCCCTGTTAGTCATGTATTTCCAGTCTTCATTTTTTCCTCTGCCTTTTAGATATTTTTTCTGTAAGTACATACATAATCATTTAAAAAGCTAGCAATTATACTTTTACTTTAAATTTTTCCTTTTAGCTAAAATATTTTGACGTGGGACTCTACTACAGTCAGTTGCCAGCTCATATCCACCTGATGGCTACTTTATTTTCTACCTCACTATGCCAGAAATATTTGCAAATCAGGTCACTAGATTATAAATAAAATATGTGTTTAATTCTCATCCTACTTAATATATCTATATTGCTTAATGCATGAGTCTATTCTTACTTATCAAAATTATATTCTCCCTCAATCTCCATGAAACCCCTTTCTTTGGCTTTGGGTTCTGTTATTCTAATAGTTCATTGTTTGTTTCTTTATTAATTTCAACCACTAGTCTCAGAATAGAGGTGTACTACTTGCTATAAAGTGTGTATATATATGTGCACGTGTGTTGTAGACATTGAGAGAAAAAAATGATGTCAATATAGAAAATGTCTCATTTGACCAAAGTACTACACTAACAAATTCTGGGCCACTGACCAAAATTTTCTTGCAAATCAGCCTCATTATTGTCATACAATGTTAACAACATTATAAAATGTATGGCAGAAATTCAATGCCCACGAGCCAGAAAATACTATTCTTTTTCTACTCAGCATGCTACCATACTTATAGGCAGCATTTAATAATTTAATAACTTAAATTATTAAAAATAATTTAAAGAATTTAGAAACTGCTGAAAGAGTATTAAAAGAAATGCTGACATTGGAAGAGTATGAAGAAGATTGAGTACCTTGGGTTTGATTTTAGAGAAGGTATATGATGTAGTCTTTAAGAGTGTTCAATTTTAAAATGAGAATATGTCAAATAAATACAAGTATTTGTTAAGTATCCAAAATGTGTGAAGTATATCTTGAATTCTGTAAATAGTATTCTCATCAGTTTTGTCATTATCATTTAGTTAGGATGACAATGTCTGTTAAGGTGGAGTGGTAAGAAAATTTATGAAAAAATTTAATTATAACTTAGTACAATACAAGGAGTATCCTTAAGCAGAACATGATACATACCCAAATAGGTGGGGATGGAGGTGTTCAGAGTGTTGCGATGCTCTCCTGGACTCCAGAGTCCTCAGTGCAAAAATGAGGCACTGAGGTTTGTGATTTTCCTTGTCTTCTAAAGAACCACAATAAGTGGTTTTCACAAGATGCTCTCCCCCACTTGACAAAACATATTATGTCCTGGTTAGGTGATTAAAAAGGACAATAATTTGTGCTGGGATTCAGGACTCTGAGTTACTCTTTAAGTATCTAGGTAACTTCTTATCAACATTAGAGTAATACATATGCCAACATTATGGGAAGGAAGAAATATAGACTTATAAATAAGTCATGAGGGCTACAAGTTTCATGTGTATATTTGTCTACAGTTTCAGGTTTAATGAGCCACATATAAGAAATAGAATTAAATACTCTTATAAAAGAGGAAGTTGGAAAGTCAAATTAGAGATTTCAATAGAAAATAATAATCACTTTTAGTGATGCATACAGTAATGTATACCTTGGGGGATGGCTGCTAGAAACCTTGCAGTATCGGCTCTACAGAAAAGCAGGTGGAAGAGGGAGAGGTGCCATAGGATGATGTAAAATCAACAAGAACAAGAAAATAAATTGCAATAATTTCAGACCCAAATAGACTGCAAATATTAAAATGATCATACTAAGCATTACCTAAATAGGTTTATTGATTTAAAAAAAATAAAAAGAATGAGAGTAGGAAATTTTCAAATAGGTTGAATGATAAAAAAAAAAGAGAGAGTATCACAGAAGAGCCAGTGTATTTATAAAAGAACCAGTTAGAAATGCTATATTTTGATTTGAAATCATAAATATGATCAAATTATATATTTTATATGAAAGTTAATATTTTTACTTAAATCACTGAAACATAGAAATGACTACTACTAAAACAGAAAAGCAGAATTTTTTTAAAAATTGTAATCCAAAGAGATCATAAAAGAATATACAAATATAAAAATAAATGATAAAAATGAATACGTAAAATTCAGAAAATCAGTAATGTTTTTCAATTGGACAGAACTATTCTGTGAGAATATACAGATTGAGAGGTTGGATATATCAGTATTTTAGAATGAGTTATAGTGGTCCAGAAAGGCTAAAGAAGAATGTTTTAACCACACACACACACACAAAAAAAAGGATGATACAAATAGATAAATTACACTTGGAAGGAAAAAGTATCATTAAAGGAGAATTCATAATGATGAAAAGTTTAAACATACTTTATAGGTAGGCCATTACTAAAGTTTTGAGATACATAAAAATCAGGGAATGTAAAATCTGCATTGGCAGAAACAAATGAAGGCCTCCCCCAAAACACCCACAAGCTGAGCAAGTTGAAACTTGCACACGCCAATCAGAAAGGATGCCATTGACTGTGTTGGTTGGTAGTGAAATAATGGACCATAACACAGTCTGTAACAAAACTTTCACAATACGCATATAATAACTTATAACAAATTGATAGCAGCCAAATTGCATAATGTATAAAATTGTATGCTCTAATTATATTGAGACATTATATCAATTGTCTCAATAATAGATTAGTCAGACAAAAACAATTAAGAATATAGATGTGACTTTCAAAAGGGCACTTAACTTTGTAGTTTTGTTCAGGTGTATAGCTGGGGGTTTGTACTAAATGTTTTTCAAGGGCTCATCAATCACTCTGTGAGTCTAATTATTTAAAAAAATAAACAATTGAATTATGCCCACATTTTGTAAAATCTACTGTACATTGTATCAGTAAAGTAAAATAGAGTTTGCTCTAAAGTTAAGAGGAGTGTTACACACTTTTTATAACTCTCTAATGAATGATTTTACAAAGAATTTTCTTAATTGAAGTAATTCATCACCTCCTAATTTATGCTTTAGGAGTTTGGATTATTTAGAGTGAGTATCATTAAAATCAGCTGAAACCATGGTTCAATCTGTTAGAAAGTATTCCCAGCAAAGTAATTGACATTAAGTGAATGTTAATGAAATAGGACCTCTGCCACATATTAATTGTAAAGTATTTAATTTTTTCTAGATCCCACCACAAAATTACTGTATAGCATTGAGATACCAACTAATGCAGGAACAATTGCTTTATCAATATTAGCTGTTTCCTGCATTGCCATTAACAGTGTCAGATTGCCAAGCTGAATTTTTTGAGGACACCTGGAGGCTATTAAAGTGCAGTTTCTGCTCTGGGGTGACAAGAATAAGTAGATAAAGCATTCTATTAATAAAAGCAAGCTCTGTGGTTTTACCCTTTTCTGGTCCTTTGACACTGGATGTGCATCTTGATCACTCTATTTTTTTTTGTAACTTCTTTCTTTCCCATATATAATTCATACTTCTCCAAATTAAAGCTGATGTACACATTATCTACTTGATAAACTCACTGTTGTAAAATACATCAATGAAAACAATATATAATAAATTAATTAAGACAAAGATGTTATAAAATAAAAGAATAACGTATAAAGAAAATTAACAATGTGCCTGGTATATAGTACAGTATGTTAAAGATGTATTACCACTTTTACTTCCATTGTTATCATAATGATAATATATTCAATATGCCATACAATATATTAAAAACATATCCAAGATCAAAGTTAGTCTTTATTGTGCTCTGAAGGGATAGTCTCTGTCTTTAAGGATTCTTAGAATGTCTAGAGAAATAATTGATAATGTGTCAGCCACTAAGGGAGGAATAGACCAGAACCATCATTTAGTGCTTAGTGGCCTTAAATCAAAGGGGTTCCCATCCAAATATGGAAAGGTGATACACCATTCAATGTCTTAACATGAATACAATGTTTTAAGTTACAGATACTCAAATGATCTAAATTAAAAAAAAAACATTCTGAATGTTTTAATTACAGATTAATTAATTACTTAATTCAATAAGTCAAAATGAACAAGTTTAGTTTTATACTATCAACTTTCCTCTTATGTCTGAATATTTACAAAGCCCTAACACTGCTTGTTTCAGGAGCAGGCGGACTATTTCTGAAAACAACAAAAACCAGTTTTGATTAAAGACTCTAATCCAAGAAATGTTTCCAAATAGTAATGAAAATAAAAGGTGGCCAATTTTTGTTACACTTTTTGTAAATATTGTTCAGGTTTGTAAACTGGATAGATCCCTGACATTTAAAGGTCCAGGAAGCAGATTCTAGCACATGAAGAATCATAGTATATTGAGACTACACCTGGGAACATTGATTAGAGAAGTCTTGGGGAACAATTCTGAAGGTGGACATGTGGGTACTTAAGGGAAGAGTCATATCCTGATGTGCTTGCATTGCTGGAAATAATGATTTAATAAGCTTAAAACCAATTTTGCATCATTTGTTATAAATGGGTTAGGAATTAAATTAAGAAAATGATTGCAGATGAAGAGCAAAAGGGAACAGAGACAAGAGAGAAATGGGTCAGAGAAACCCAAAATCTGTTGCAAAGTGACAGCCAGAAAGCCTGGAGTTTTGAAGCAAACTGTCTTGCCAGAGCTTCACCTACTTCCCCAGCACAACTACTTCCCTGAACACTGAGAGACAAGGCTCCCCACAGGCAGGGGCTGCCGTCTCCAGGAAGTAAGCATTCAGGGAGTTGGCGAGGGAATGCAGAACATGTTGGAAACAGGGTAGACACCTAAACCTTGTTAAGAGGGGAACAGTCTCTCAGGAAAGATAAGGAGAAAAATATCTCCTTTCTTCTGTTATCTTGCTATGGACAGAAGTGCCTGCTTGTCTGTGTACAAAGCTTCCTGGGGGGTCTAATTGCCACTTCTGAGATTTGTGTGTGTGGTCTAATTGGGGTCTGCTTTGACATCCTGCTCCAGAACAGTGTTCCCTGTCCCATGCTCTGTTTCTGTTAACATTATAAATAATTTAGAGTAATAATAGTAAGAGGTAAATCAGTCTAATTAACATAGTTAAAGAAATAGTTTGGTTAGAAAATGTAAGCCCAGCAAGAACCATCATGTAAGGGTTTAGCCTTCCCCCATTGGACTGATGATTAAAGCAGTGATGTGTGCAATGAAAAGGGAGCTAGCCCGGAGCAAGGGGCTTCCACTGGTCTCATGCTTGGAGGTGGACAGTCTCCTAACCCAGCTTCTTAAAAAACTTTCTCTGTGTGTCTGGACTCTTCATTTTCCCTCATCTTCTCATCTCCACCATTCACTAGAAAAGAACTCACAGGCTGGTCCCCAACACAATTCTTCATGAATATCTTATGTCTTTACTATGTCTTTGGAATGAAGTACTGTCTTTGATCAGGTGATCTTTTTCAAGATATTTGTGTAGTAAAGAACCTATAGTGTCTCTCTCTCTAGAGCTAAGGGCAGATTTGCTTACAGCCTTGAAAGATAGAGATGGGGTCCCCCTCTGGAGCAAAGGGCAGACAAATTCTGAGTTCCTAATCTCCAGGATTCTTTCCAGAAACACAGCTCCCCACATGTACAGGTGCCATCTCTCCTTCTTTGGCTTGCTCTGTGGAAGTCAAGGTTCAGATAACTGGCCCTGAAGTGCTGATACTCCTGCCCATATAATTGCTGTAATATTCTGTCCTTCATCTCTGACTCAGGAGTCTCTTGTGTCAGAAACTGTAACAGGTTAAGTTGTTAGCTTGTAAGTAAAGTCTCAGACTTTCACATTTCTTAAAAAAAACAAGCCAGGTATGTTCTTGCAAATGTGCAAAAGGGAAACTATTCTCAGCCTAAAGTTTGAAAAAAAATTCTAACCTATTTTTGCAGAAAAATATGCAATATATCTTAAACTATGTATACCATGAAAATTCAGAATAAATCATATTTAAAATTAAATAGTACAGACAACAATAAAATAACAAAAAAGATCTCTTAAGAGCATAAACAACAAGAAATAGAAACTGCAAACTTTATTGAAATCAAAGAAAAGTATAATACTTAATTATGCCAAATTCCATTGGGTATAGGAAGGAATTTAACTCTATGGAAATTTTTGCCAGCTGAGGCCTATAGTACTTTTGCCCCTTTATTCTACAAATATTAATAATTGATTTACTCATTTGATTAGTGAATCTTTTCTTTTTTAGTGAATGAAAATGTCAGAAATCTCTTGGAACCTAGTACTAGAATACTTTTGTGGATATGTAGTCTTTTACTAGTTTTTCCCATAAAGAATAACCTCTACTAATATTAATACTACATGGGATGATAAAAATTCTCATCAGTTATCAACAACTCTGGATGTTCTAATATCCCCAAATCATATATAAATACATACATATATCTGACAAGTTAATGGACAAATACTATTTCAAAAATTTAAAAATTCCAAGAATACATAATAAATTAATTTAATTAGGTCAAGTTTTTTAGCCAACTAGATTGGAAAAAAGTATCATTGTATAATAAGTGCAAAGAGGGGGTGAAGAAAAGTATAATATCAGCAATGTATCAATTGATGCTTTTGAGCTCCTACAAAGCAGATTTTATGTAATCTATTTTTAATAATATTAAGTCATATACTAGTATTAAGTATACTTAATTATA
The DNA here is from genome assembly GCA_963574575.1 of Galagoides demidoff. Classification (NCBI taxonomy): domain Eukaryota; kingdom Metazoa; phylum Chordata; class Mammalia; order Primates; family Galagidae; genus Galagoides; species Galagoides demidoff. The sequence goes on from CAUYQV010097332.1 coordinate 11,225, forward strand.
GTATTAAGTCATATACTACAAGAATAGTATGTAGTTATATACTATAGATGTAAAAATAAAATTAGATACACATTGCAAATTTGTTTACAAAATAATTAGACATTATAATAGAGAAATGCTAAGGATGTTATGATAAATGCATTCAGAAAGAATATTTAAGATCCTTCTATTTATACAGTTTTAAGCTATGGAGATATAGTAATAAATGAAAAAATAAAATTCAGTCTAACATACACATCTTCATTCTAGAGTGGAAGACTGGGAATAAATAAATAAATGTTATGTCATATTGTATACCAAAGGTTATAAATAAACTATGAAAAGGTTAAGAAACGGAGTAAAGAATGATGTTTGGAGAAAAAGCATGGAGAAAAGCCAGTTCCAGAGTTCTCATAAGGGGGCACTTGAGAACAGAACTGACCGACAAGGGAATAGGATACATGAAACTAGGGAAGAGCATGCTAGAGAAAGCAACCGCAGGCCCAAAAGGCCATGTGATGGCTTTGGTTTTATTTAGAGTGGCAGAAAGGATGGCGTATCAACAAAGACAATAAAGAAAAAAATTGTGTCCCTGATAGGAGATTCATTGGCTGTATGGGATGGAATCTCCACGTGAGCCTATAAAAGGCTTCCATAAAATGCTAAGCAATTCAGTATCAGTCTTTCAGATCATTTCACATCTCTCCCCTCCAAACCTCCTGCATCTTACACGCTTCTCGTTCCTGGTGTTCATCAGTGTAGGACCTTTACATAACTACAATAGCACATCTGCCAGCAGACTTGCATCTGAACCCACATAGCTTACGTTCTTGGAAAGTGGACAAGCTGTTTCATGCTGCTATCGAGGATCCAATTTTCCATCTTTGCAACAGATTCCCACCCACTCTCTCTCCTCCCGGACATTGTTCCTCCCTCATCTTAAGTGTAATTCTTTCACTTTCTACTGGGTTATTGTGATCAATATAAAACACAGTGGAAAGTCCTAACGTTAAAAAATAAAACCCATGATTCCAAAATCTCCTTCTAGCTTCATTTGTTTCAAGTTTGTAAAATAGTTGTTCTTCAAAGGAGTTACCTACACTCTTTCCTTTTCTTCTCTGCCTAGTCTCCCTTGTATGGACTCTCATCAGGAGGTTATAAGTGTTAAGTTTTATAACTATAGTAGATAATAAAAGGGAGAAAGTTGATAATTATTTATGAATTTTAATATAAAACTTAAGGATAAAAGCCTTTCTAGAGAAAAAAAAAAAAGAAACACCTTATTTTAAAGAAAACAAGAGATAAGCAAGCAAGAATTGTCTGTCGAAGCATCAGCTTTATACATGGATTATTTTTCTAATAATATTCCCCACTTATCAATTTCATAGACTATCTTCGAAAACCAAGACTTTCGAAATGGTGAAGGTCTGGTTTTTATGTGAATGCAGCACCCAGAATGCCAGCCTGAGTGTTCAGCTTGTCTGTTTCCCATTCTGATGTTTCCTTTTTTATCACCCTCAATTAAGAAACAATAGCGTAGACTAAACCTAGAGGTAAGTTCTAATGATTTGAAATTTATGAGTTTGCATAATGACTATAATTGCTGAATGAATATATTCAGTTCTTTGTTCATTATTTTTCTAAATGAAAGTGATAAAACAGACATGTAAAAAATCTTTCTGAGAGTTAGGCAGGGAAAGGATTTTTTTTCTGCTTCAGGCATGCCCATCAAGTGATTTCCTGCAGAGAGGCTGCAGCTGAAACTGTCTGTTTTCCAGTAGGTCAAAACTCTCCCCAACGGCCACATCTGACGTTATGACTGTGAATACCAAGTCAGGACATGATTCGGGAGGGCTTTATTGCTTTCTTGTAGACTAATGACCTTTTGAAACATAATACAAGATAGGATGCGTTGATGGAAGCATTTGGGGATTGCTCGGTGTATGTTTTGAAGCATTAACTTGCTTTATACAATAAGTAGGAAAAATACTTCACAGATTTTGCAGATGAGCTGTGTTCAATTTGAGGAAATTGTATAATAAAATCTGAAAAACTAAAATAAAAATAGTAGAGATATTACTTTGCTTATTTATTTACTTTTTAAACAAATAATTTCAAATTATTTTGATTTGACTTTTGTAAACTGAATAAACAGGATTATATCAGGTTTTGTTAGCAGACACATGATGTTTACAAACCACTCTTCTTAAAATGCCATTTTGCTTATATGATTTTATTTTTCTTTAGCAAGACCGGTAAGAACATAGAGGCACCTTATAAACAGTGAAAAGTGTTGTTGAAGGCAAACTTTAGAAAATATTTCACCTTTACTTTGTTTAAAGCAAATCCAATACTTTGACTAAGTCCAAATAAACATAAAGAAGCAAAGTAGCCAATATTTCCCCAACATCAGTCATCTGTGCTATGCGTAGGTGTGTAGGTATGCAAATCTAATTGATTCTTTTATGGTTTTATGTGGTGTAGATGCACAGAGGCATTATCATGGAGTAAAGGAAACACAGTGACTGAGCAACAGCTGTATGAACTGGTTGATGAAAATACATTTGGGATAATGTAAGAACACATTTTGACTTCCATAATCTTCACCTAATAAAAAATAAATTAAATTGAAATCAAATAAAATTTGAAATTCCATTTCTTAAATACACTAGGCATATGTCAGGTGCTGCACACTCAGAAGGGGCCAGCAGCGCCCCTGTCAGGCAGTGTTTATTGTCTAACATTCATATCATGGCAGGAAGTTAGTCCTCTTAGGCACCCTCTGTATATTCAGCCGCTCTGCTCAGCATAAATTCCTCCAAGAGTGCTTGCTCTTTGCTTCTGCCTAAGCCTATTCTTCCAGCCTGCAAGACGGCCAGCCTGCAGGCTGCAGTCCTTTATGAGAAAGAAACTCTTCTTTCCAAATTTATGAACCTCATCACTCATCAGTTGACCAGTGTTACCTCCTTTAGTTTCTAAAAGTTGTTGCACTGTATCATTATTACTTCCAAGTTAAAAGTTTGATAAAACTTCACCTGTGAATCCCTAAAAGTTTTCCTTAGGATAAAGTTTTTTGATATAAATTTACTTAATGAATAAAAACTATTCACATATTTTCTATTTCTTACATGTTAGTTTTAGTAAAGTATATTTTTCAAGTAATGTGTGTATTGTGCTTTAGTTTTTTAATTTACTGGTATAAACTCGTTCTGACATTTCCTTTTGATCCTCTCAATCTCTCTGGAATATGTTGTGATATCCCCCTACTTCATGCCTCATAATGGTAATTGAATTCTTTCTCCTTCTCATATCTCCCATCTCATTTTACCTTAATTAAGTTTTCTAAGGTTTTGTTGATTTGATTAATCTTTTCAAAAAACAGCCTCTGAATTTCATTGATTTTTTTTCCCCTTGTTTCTCTATTTAGTATTTTTTACCTTATATTTATTATGATTTCTGTCTACTTCTTTGAAACTTAATTTTCTTCTTTTTTTTCTGTCTTAACATTGAAATATAGATTATTCACTTATTTTTTATTGATTTTATTCATGGTTTATACATATAGTAATGGTTACTTTTTTATATATAATACTATCATTGTGAAAAGCACATACATATAACTTCCAGCATAATCAAGATGTGAGGCAGTTCTATCACTCCTAAACAAACCTCATACACCTCTTCGTAATCACCCATTGCCATCTCCAGTCCCTGGCAACAACTGACCTTTAAATGTTCTATAATTGTAATTTCCTCAAAACATCATATAAAAAGAATCATATAGAACATAGTGCTTGAACCTTACCTCTTTCATAGTTCATTTGATACCTATCTGTCAGGTTGCACATTTTACTAGTTTGTGCTTTTTTATCACTGAGTACTAGTCAGTTGGACACATAAATCAGAAATCCATTTACCTAATAAGAGCCACTGGATTGTTTCCAATTGGGGCATTTTTGAATAAAATTGCTATAAGCATAAGCTTATTTATTTTGGTGAATAACTGGGAATGGAGTCTGTTTAAATCTATTATAAAACAAATTGCCAAACCCTTTACCCAACAAAAATTTATGCAAGTTCCCATTGCCCTATATCCTTGTCATCACTTGTTATTGTCAGGTTTTACCTCTTCAGTTATTTACTTCCATAATGATAAACGTTTTGGCCAATTCTCTTTCTTTTTTGGTGAAATGTCTATTCAAATCTTTTGCCTGTTTTTTAATGGAGATATTCTGTTATGAAGTTTTAATGTTCTTCACATATTCTGGATAAGAGTTCTTTGTCGAATAAGCAAGTTATTAATATTTTCTCTTTAGCTTGTGACTGTTACAGGAAAAAGTATTTAACTCAACTTCTGACTTTTCAACTTTTAATAGATTGTGATTCAAGTTTACAATGAATTTATCCTATGCGTTAATCTTGAAATTTTATAACTTTACAATTTATACATATGATTTACATTTAACTGATTTTGAGTTAAATATTCAGATGCAGCATGAATCACAAAAAGAGATTCATGTTCTCCATTGACTTAGCTTTGCCTCTTTGTCAAAAATCACTTTACAATATCAAAGTAGACTTATTTCTGGACTCTCTTTTCTGTAAAGTTGTTGAATTAATCTATTCTAGTAGCCATTTTTAGAGTTTTCTTAAAATTCTTCTTTGTAAACAATAATACATTATATAAAGAGAATCAATTACTTTTCTTCTTTCCCAATATTGATGTATTATTTTTAATTTCAAAATATTAAGAGGGTACAAATGTTTTGGTTACATGGATGGCTTTGATAATGCTTGAGTCACAGCTATAAGTGTGCCCATCACCTAAACAGTATTCATTGTATTGGCTAGGTAGATTTTTGTCCATCCTCTCTATCCCTCTGCTCCTTGATTTCCACTGAGTTTTGCTTCCCTAATGGGAAGTATACGTGTCCTCATAGGTTAGTTCCAATAGAACAGCAAATGCCTGTGGTTTTCTTTTATCCAGTCTTTAAATACTTCTCTTAGGGTAATGATTTCCAATTCCATCAAAATTATGGTAAAAGGTACTAATTCACTTTTTTATGGATGAGTAGTACTCTACCGTACACATATACCATATTGTGTTAATCCTCTTATCAATTGGGGGGCACTTGGGTTGATTCCACATATTTCCAACTGTAAATTGTGTTATAATAAACATTCTAGTGCAGATGTCTTTTTAATAAAATTACTTACTTTCCTCTAGGTAAATACTTAGTAGTGGGATTGCTGGATGGAAAGGTAGGTCTACATATAGTTCTCTGAGTTATCTCCATACTGTTTTCCATAATAGTTATACTAATGTGTAGTCCCGCTAACAGTGTGTGAGCATTCAGTACTCTCTGCATTCATGCCAGCATCTGTTGTTTTGACATGTTTTAGTAAAAGCCATTCTAACAGAGGTCAGGTGATTCTTACTGACATTGAGCATTTTTTATACGTTTATTAACCATTTATATATCTTCCCTTGAAAATCTTCTGTTCATTCCTTTTGTCTACTTTTTTGATGGGCCTGTTTGTTTTCTTGCTTATCTGAGTTTTGCGTAGATGTTGAATATAGGCCCTTTATCAGATGTATAGTTTGCAAATATTTTCTCCAATCCTACAGGTTGTCTATTTACTCCATTGATTATTTCCTTAGATACACAGAAAGTGTTTAATATAATCAAGTCCTACTTATTTATCTTTGTTGTTGCTGTAATTGTCATTAGGGTCTTGACGTGAATTCGTTGCCTAGATTAACATCTAGAAGAGTTTTTCATACATTTTCCTCTAGAATTCTCATGGTTTCATATCTTACATGTAAGTCTTTTATCTATATTTAATTAATTAATTAATCAATCACTTTTCATGATTGGTGGGTGATATAGGTCCTGTTTCATTTTTCTGCCTGTGGCCACCCAGCTCCATTTACAGGCCTTCTTCCCCTGTGTATTTTGTTGCCTGCTTTGTCAAATATTACTTAGCTGAATGTGGGTGGTTTTATGTCTGGGTTCTCTGTCCTGTTTCATTGTTCTGTGGGCTTCTCTATTTTTGTACCAATACTATGCTGTTGTGGTTCCTATAGTCTCATAGTACTTTGAAGTCTGGCAATATGGGAATACAGTTTTGTTTTTTGTTTAAGATTTCTTTGGCTATTTTGGGCTCTTTTCTGGTTCCAGATGAAGCACAGAAGTATTTTTTTCCTAATCTGCGAAAGATGACATTGGTTTTTGATGAGGGCTGCACTGAATCTGTAAATCACTTTTGGTAGTATGGACATTTTAACAATGTTGGTCTGGTGATCCATGAGAATTACACATATATTTTTCCATTTGTTCATTTCATCTGCAATTTGTTCTTCAGTGATTGATAGTTCTCTTTCATTTCATTGAGCTTACTTACAATGCATAATCGGAATAGTTTATCTATAATTCAATATTTTCATTTTCCTTGGGCGCTGTTACGAGAGACTGGCATACCCCTTTGGGGGTGGATTCCTTTCACTCTGATTTTTCATACTTCTTGACTTAGTGCCTTGATTTCTTCTCATCTGGAGCAACTGGCGCTTTTTCTTTCTGGTAGATTTTGGCACTTTTCCCTCAGAATTTTACCCAGTCTGTCTTGGTTTGGTTTTTATCTAAAACTTTTTCTTTCCAAGATGATCTGGCAGCTGATGTCCCTGATCCAGCTTATCTACAAACCCCTCTGGATGCCTTTTGTTTCTTTATCCTGCCTTATTCTCCTTGCTAAATCTTCCATTATAATGAGGAGAAATGTAGACAGTAAGAATTCTTACTTCCAAACAGAAGGAGGAAATATTTCATTCTTTGATCTTTAAGTACTATATTATCAGCTTAGTTTTATAGATGGACTTTATCAATTTGAGAGTTTAGTTCAGGGATTTCAATTCTAATTTATTGACAAATTTTATCATGAATGTATGTTAAGTGCTGTCAAATATTTTTCTACACATATTGAGATGACCACATTCATATTTTAGTATGAATTTTGATAGGATGAATCATTATTAATAGATCTTTTTAATGCTAAACAACCCTTGAACTCCAGGAATAAAACCTACATTGTCATGGTGTATTATTCCTTTAAGAATTGCAATGTTGGCTCAGTGCCTGTAGCTCAAGTGGCTAAGGTGGAGCCACATACACCTACGGTGGTGGGTTCGAATCCAGCCCAGACCCGCCAAGCAACCAAAAAATAGCTGGACTTTGTGGCGGGCGCCTGTGGTCCTAGCTACTTGGGAGGCTAAGGCAGGAGACTTGCTTGAGCCCAGGAGTTGGAGGTTGCTGTGAGCTGTAAAGCCACAGCACTCTACCCAGGGGGATAGCTTGAGGCCCTGTCTCAATAAATAAATAAATAAATAAATAAATAAATAAATAAATAAATAAAAGAATTGCAATGTTTCTATAAATATTTTATAAAAATGCTTACTTGAATGTACACGGAAATTTTGGTCAGCAGTTTTCTTATGACTTTTGTGTCTGTTTAGTATCAGAACAGTGAATAGAAATTGTTTCCTCAACTTTTACTTTCTAAAATTAATTGTGTGGAATGGTTATTATTTATTCTTTAAATCAGTGGTAGAATTTGCAATTAAAAATCTCCTTTGGAACATTTTAAACTAAAAATTCAATTTGCTTAACGGATTTAGACTATTCACCATTTTTTTCTCTTTTGTAACCTTGGCATTTTCTCTTTTAAGTAATTTATCTATTTCATCTAAGTTATAATAAGTTGATATAAAACTGTCTCTAGTATGTCCTGTTGTAACCCAGCCCTCTTTCCCCTGCCCACTCCTGTTCCCCAGCCCTCACCTGTTCCCCCCACCCTCTCCAGCCCATTTCTCTCCTCCTCCCTTCTCCCCCCCTCAGTTGACTCCAGGAACAAGACAAGTCCCTCCTC
>CAUYQV010097334.1:0-26519 GCA_963574575.1 Galagoides demidoff
GAACTGCCTTGGCTATACAGATCTTTTCTGATTCCATACAAAATGAAGAACTATTTTTTCCAATAAAAATAATTGAAAGTACAATGTTGGTATTTTAATAGCGATGACATTGAATCTGTAGATTGGTATGGGAAGTATAGACAATGTTGATTCTTCCCAGCTATGAGCATGGTATGTTCTTCCATGTGTTAATATCCTCTGCTATTTACTTTCTTAGTAATTTCTTAGAAAATTACTTTCATAATTTTCTTTATAGAGGTCCTTCACCTCTTTTGTTAGGTATATTCCTATGTATTTCATTTTCTCTGAAGCTATGGTAAAGAGAGTCCTGTCCTTAATTAGCTTCTCATCTTGGCTGTTATTGGCATATACAAAGGTTACTGACTTATAGACATTGATTTTATACCCTGAGACATTACTACATTTTTTATGACTTCCAGGAGTCTTATGCTTGAGTCTTTGGGGTTCTCTAAGTATAAGATCATATCGTCAGCAAAGAGGGAGAGTTTGGCCTCCTCTGCTCCCATTTGGATGCCCTTTATTTCCTTGCCTTGCCTAATTGTATCGGCTAGAACTTCCAGCACTATGTTGAATAGTAATGGTGACCGAGGACAACCTTTTCTGGTTCCAGTTCAGAGAGGAAAAGCTTTCAGTTTTACTCTGTTCAATAAAATATTAGCTGTGGGTTTGTCATAGATAGCTTCAATCAGTTTCAGAAATGTGCTACCTATACCTATACTCTTCAGTGTGCTAATTAGAAAAGGATGCTGGATTTTATCAAATGCTTTTTCTGCATCTATTGACAAGATCATATGGTCTTTGTTTTGGCTTCTGTTGATACGGTGAATAACGTTTATGGACTTGTATATGTTACACCAGCCTTGTGTCCCTGGGATGAAACCTACTTGATCATGATGTATGACTTTTTTGATGATAAGCTGTAGTCTATTGGCTAGGATTTTATTGATAATTTTTGCATGTATATTCATTAGTAAAATTGGTCCGAAGTTCTCCTTTGTAGTTGGTCTTTTCCTGGGTTTTGGTATCGGGGTGATGTTTGCTTCGTAGAACGTGTTGGGTAAGATTCTTTCCTCCTCAATTTTTTTGTAATAATTTCTGTGGTAAAGGAATATGCTCTTCTTTGAAGGTTTGATAGCATTCTGGTGTGAAGCCATCCAGACAGGGCATTTTTTAGTTGGAAGATTTTTTGATTGTTTCTTTGATCTCAGTGCTTGAAATTGGTCTAATCGGGAGCTCTATTTCTTCCTGGCTAAGTCTAGGGTGAGGGTGTGATTCCAAATATTGATCCATTTCCTTCACATTGTCAAATTTCTGGGCATAGAGTTTCTGGTAGTATTCAGATGATTCTTGTATCCCTATGGCATCAGTTGTTATTTCCCCTTTATCATTTCTGATTGAGGTTACTAGAGATTTTACTTTTCTATTTCTGGCCAAAGGTTTATCTATTTTATTTATTTTTTCAAAAAACCAACTCCTTATTTCATTAATTTTCTGAATGATTCTTTTGTTTTCAATTTCATTGATCTCTGATTTAATTTTGGCTATTTCTTTTCTTCTGCCGGGTTTAGGCTTAGATTGTTCTTCTTTTTCCAATTCCATAAGATGGTTGGTGAGCTTATTGATGTGCTCTCTTTCTGTTTTTTAAATATAGGCATCTAAAGTGATAAATTTTCCTCTTAGAACTGCTTGCAGTATCCCATATCCCACAGGTTTTGGTAGCTTGTGTCTTCATTGTTGTTATGCTCAAGGAAGATAAAGATTTCCTCTTTTATTTCTTCCTGCACCCAACTGTAATTCAGCATAAAGTTTTTTAATTTCCATGCCCTTGTGTGGGGTTGAACATTTTTGATGGAGTTGAGTTCCACATTTAGTGCCTTGGGGTCTAAGAACATACAAGGTAAAATTTCAATTATTTTGATTCTGTTAAGGTTTGTTTTGTGTCCTAGAATATAATCCATTTTGGTGAATGTTCCATGGGGTGATGAGAAGAATTTGTATTCTTTATCTTTGGGATGGAGTGCTCTATATGTGTCTATCAAGCACAGTTGTTCTAGGTTCTCATTTAAGTCCCTTATATTTTTGTTTAAATTCTGTTTAGAGGATCTGTCCAGCTCTGTAAGAGGGGTGTTAAATTCCCCTGTTATTATGGCGTTATAGGATATCATATTACTCAGACTGAGTAATGTCTGTTTCAAGAACCTGGGAGCATTTAAGTTGGGTGCATAAATATTTAGAATTGAAATGTCTTCAGGTTGTATCTTTCTCTTGACCAATATAAAGTGACTATCTTTCTCTTTTTTGACTTTAGTTACTTTAAATCCACATGTATCTGAAAATAAAACTGCAACCCCTCTCTTCTTCTGAATTCTGTTTGCCAAAAAAATTGTCTTCCAACCCTTAATGCTGAGTTTTAAATTATCTTTTGAAGCTAGATGTGTTTCCTGCAGACAGCAAATGGATGGCTTGCATTTTTTAATCCAATCAGCCAATCTGTGCCTCTTCAGTGGGGAATCAAGCCATTAACATTTATTGAGATAATTGATAAGTGTGGTAGTGTTCCATTCATCCTATTTTGTGAAAGTCCACTGCTTAGTTTTATCTTTTGCATCAGTGTGGAAGTTAGGTTCTGTCCTTTAATTTCTGAGTTCTTACTTTGCTGTTGATCCATTGTGATGGTCAATGTGTAAAACAGGTTGAAGTATTTCCTATAGAGCTGGTCTTGTTGTGGAAATTTCCTTAATGTTTGCATATCAATAAATGATTTGATTTCTCTGTCAATTTTAAAGCTTAGCTTAGCAGGATACCGAATTCTAGGCTAAAAATTGTTCTATTTAAGTAGATTAAAGGTAGATGACCATTGTCTTCTTTCCTGAAAAGTTTTGTTAAAGAAGTCTGCAGTCACCCTGATGGATTTACCCCCTGTAGGTCTGTTGGTGCTTACTCCTTGCAGCTTGCAGAATCTTTTCTTTTGTCTTGACTTTGGACAGGTTCATCACAAGGTGTCTTGGAGAAGCTCTATTTGAGTTGAGGTGACCTGGCATCTGATATCCCTCTAAAAGGAGTGTGTCAGAATATTTGGTGATATTTGGGAAATTTTCATTTATAATATTCTCTCATATGGCTTCCATTCCTCTGGGGCATCTTCCCTTCTTCCCCTTCTGGGATATCTATAACTCATATGTTTGAACACTTCATAAAGTCCTATAATTATGTCAATGAATGTTCTGCTTTCTCTCTCTTCTTTTCTGCCTCTTTAATTGTGTTATCTCAAGAGCTTTGTCGTCTATCTCTGAGATTCTTTCTTCTGCATGGTTAATACATTCTATTGCATTTTCAAGTTCTCTAATTGACTGCTTCAGTTCCTTCAGGTCTGCTATATCCTTTCTATCTTCTTCATACCATTCATCTCTTATTTGATTCTGTTTTTGGATATCCTTTTGGTTATTTTCCACTTTATCAGCAGTTTTCTTCATTGTTTCCATCATTTCCTTCATTCTTTTCATCATTCATATTCTAAATTCCCTTTCTTTCATTTCTAACATTTCTTTATAGGTGGAATCCTCTGTAGTAGCTATCTCATGGTCCCTTGGTGGGGTTACTCTGGACTGGTTTTTCATGTTGCCAAGATTTTTCTGCTAATTCTTCCTCATGAGTGTTTTCTTTTATCTGTTTTCTTGCCCTAATTTTCCTTTCACTTCCTCTTGCTCTTTAAGTTGCTGTGCCTCTGGCCTAGGGTTTCGATGAGTCCAGTTATCCACTGTTTTTGTCCTCTTCATGGGGTCCAGAAGTCTCTCACTCACTCCCCGTGTCCCAAAGGGATGTTTCTGGTCAGATCACACCAGTCAGAGATGCCTGGAGTCTTCTGTTCCCCAGTCTTACTGTGCCGAGTTGCAAGGAAGTTGTTACTCAGGGGCCATCTTTTCTTGTTCCTTTTTATACCAAATCCAAAGAAAAAAACTCAAAAAGGTATGGGCTGAATGACTACACAGAGGGAATAACTATTATGAAAAGAGATAAATTAGAAAAAAAACAATGATTAAAATGAGAATTATTAAAAATGTAGGTACATTTTCATAGTCATGTCAGTAAAAAGATTCTCTGTCTCTATACTTGGCATGTCGAATGTACTTATATATTAATTTTTACAAACTCTCTTTGAGGTTGTTTTTAATAACAAAGATTTATTGAGTGGAGACACAGAGTTAAATGCTTGGCATCTGTTTCTCATTTCAAACTCACGACAGCACAGAAGGCAGTTTTGTGGCAATCGTCACTTGACATGAGGACACTGAGTCACAGAGAGGTGGGAAGATGTCTCAGGTTAAACACCCACAAGCAAGGAGTGGGGGACTGGGCTCGGGTCCCAGGCTGACTGCAGAGTCATGTGCTCCCTCACTGTGCTGACCCTGCTTTCTGAGGAAGAACTTGAGCTTCAGAGATAAGTACCTAGCAGTTATCCAACCAACCAAGTCTGCACTCAGCAGCTTCACACTTAAAAAGGGGAAGCAAAGCAATCAGTAGACATGATATTTGAATCCAAGAATAATCATTTCTACCAATTTGTTAAATGAATTGGATTTGGCCAAAGTACTAACTCAATACTATTTAATTCTTTACAATAACTGATTTATTTCAGCCTCTGAAACGTTTCTAGAATTAAAACTTAACTCAAGATTTCAGAGAATATATTTATATCCTTTTTTTTTTTAATAGAAGAGTATATATTTTGGGGGGAAAAAGGAAACTAAAAAAAAAGATGCTGGGAAAACCCCTCACAGTTAATGCCTTGATGTAGAATGGTTTATTTGGACCCAAATTTATTCTTACTCTGAGCTCTTGGTTGGTTGTATCTGTTTTTCAGCTCACAGTAGTGTGTTTGTAGGCCACATGAACCAACAAAGTGAAGAGCTTCATAATTCCCTCCACACATGAAGCTTTGGCTTTTTTTACAGATGTGAAAATCAGACAGGCAGTAGGAATGCGGTTAAGAGAGCTCCCTCACATGAGACGATAGTGATTGCCCAGCCAATGTTATCTTATGATTGCTGGGTCCAAGAATTGATCTTTATAAGAAGAGAACTTTCCCTGAATAAATAAAACAAATTCCCCCACTATCCATCTAGAAATGAACTCTCCTATGGATGACAAAAGAGGACATGTTCATACGGGGGTCCTGGGGATTGTGACCACCAGAGAAAGCCAAATCTTCTGACCTCAAAGACCAGAACTCAGATCTCTTTTAAATTTAATTTCCATTTCCACTTCCCCTTCATTGCACTGTATTTCTCTACTGTGCAATGTTTCTATTACAGTACGTAAATCAGTGGTGGTAATGTGTCCGTTCATTTTCTTAACATTTGAGCTACAGGATTCCTACCTTCTCTGCCCAAACCAAAAGATTATACATTAGCACAGAAGATAATTCCAGAATAAGTCACACTACTAAAGAAATAGCTCAAAAGAAAACATTCATTTAATCTGTATTTTTAAAGTGAAGAGAGAAAAGAACTTTTCAGTGCAGCATGTTCACCTCTACACATATATTTTTATTGTAAGATATTTACTCTTGGAGTCCTCTAAAGTAAAATCTGCAGAAGTTGTCAACTCAACCCAATTATAACAAAGCAAATAAATTCACAGCCAAATTACCCTCTCTATTCCTCTTCTCCAGGGAGAGACGGGGAGATGAAAGTACAGGGAAGACTGTGCTGACAATGAAACTGCTATGTGTTCAAAATGTATAAACACCTGCTGAGGCACTACATGCATGAATAGTTCATATCCAAACCACAATATGTGTCTTAAGGCCTAGTTTAGAAAAATTATACATTCCCAAGAACTATTTATACATGCATGTACTACAGGGTTAACCAGATAATCCAGGAGAAATGCAACTGATAATCACAGAGACCTGATGGCAGTTTATGTAAGAATAGTTGCAGCTGACAACCACAATCAACTAAAATTAACACTAATGAGAAGCCACTAACAAGCCCCCCCACCAGTCCAGAAACCCGTGGAGAGTCAGTCTCCACATCTGTGCTCATGTATACCTCAGGGCTTCTTAGTGCTGCCAGGTGTGCTGTGACAGCTGGTCTTCTTAGGAGTCTACTTATTTTGTATCCTCAGAATCTGGTGAAATGTTAATTTTATTCACAAATACTGACTTTAGTAAATCTTAATAACTCACTTAATGGATTACTAATAAATGCCCCATTCATGTACACAAAATTTATGTCTACACAGTTACAAGGCCCTAATAATAACAATCTGGTATTTTTGATGCATTTTTAGTCCATTAGGAGAATGTTTGAGGTCCAAGGATGCAGTGAGGTACATAACTATGGCACATGAGAATGAGATATAGATCAAACAGAGAAGTTCCCATTAACTAAACAAACAGGACACATGGAAGATGATATTTTACAGGGTTACTGGAGCTAAGAGAGTCAATAACTTTCTGAATGGATTTAGATGTTGACGAAGGTGAGTATAACCACTTCAAGAATGATTTTGACAGCTAGCATTTGAATAGCTGACCAATGAAGAGTCACATTTTTTTCAACCCTGATCCAACTCATGTTGCATAACATCACTGAACATTGCACAATTTTTCCACTAAAAAAACCCTTCAGTGCTTTTAAATTTTCCTACAAAAAACAGACAAAGTATTCTAATACATTTAAAATTTATATAAAATAGAAATATACCTGAAAATATTACCTATTAAAACTATTTTATAAAGAATTAGAATACTTGAACATTACAAATATTACTTATGAAATGTTATGAGTATTTAAAATCTTCTATCTAAGAAATAACTTCAGTATTACACAAATTATTTCAGAGTATAAAAAAATTATCAATATCTTTGAGGTCAATATCTGAATACCAAAATTTGACAAGGGGATTATAAAAAAAGAAAAAATACTGCCCAATCTCACTCATAATATAGATGCAAAAATTCCAAGCAAAATATTAGCAAACCAAATCCAGCAATAATAAGAACTCTATGACCAATGTGGATTTATTCTATGAAGCTGAAGGTGAGATACTATTTAAAAAATCAATTAATGTAGTTTACTAATTAGTAGATTAAAGGCAAAATCCATATAATTCTCTCAAAAGATATTAGGAAACCATTTGATAGAATTCCATATCTATTAATTTAACAATACCCTAGCAGGTCAAGGATAGAAGATAACTTTATTAATCTGATAAAAGCAATTAATAATTACTATATTTGCATTTTATGGTAAAACATCAAAAGCATTTCTTACAAGATTAAGAAAAAAAAAAGAATACCTCACTCTCATCACTTCAGAATTTTTTAGAGGTCCCTAGAGCAAAGATTAAATATAAAATACAAAATATATGATCCAACAAATGGTGCTAGGAAAATTGGATATCCACGTGTAGAAGCTTGAAACTAAACCCCTATCAATTCATATATAAAAATCAACCCCAAATGGGTTAGACTTAAATATGAGACCAAAGGTATGAAACTACAGAAAGGAAAACATAGGGAAGTGCTTCTTGACATTAATCTAGGCAAGGATTTGTTGGATGAGACCTCAAAAGCATAAGCAACAAAAGCAAAAATAAACAAATGAAAGTTAAAAAGTTCTTCATAACAAAGAAAACATCAGCAGAGTAAAGGGACAAACTACAGAATGGGAGAAAATACTGGAAACCATACACCTGACTGAGAATTAATATCCAGGACATATAAGGAACTCAAACAACTCAATAACAAAAATGATAATAATCCAATTTAAAAACAGGCAAAAGACATGAATAGACATCTCTCAAAAGAAGATATACAAATGTTCAACAGGCATATTTTTAAAAAGTCAATATCACTAATCATCGTGAAAATGCAAATCAAAACCACCAGGAAAAATCACCTCACTTACGTTAGAAAGGCAGAAGGCGAGCGTTGGTGGGAACCTTACAGGCTGTTGAAGGGGCTGTAAATTATGAGAAATTTCCTCAAAAAAAAAAATATATAACTACCAGACAATCCAGCAATCGCACTGCTGAATATATATACACAAAAGAAATAAAATTAGTATGTGAAAGAGGCATTTACAACTCCCTAGCACTGTTCACAATAGCCAAGATGTGGAATCGACCTGTGGTCCAACAATGGACGAAGACAAGGCAGCAGACATGTGCATGCTTGGGCCGCGTGTGTACGTGCTTGGGACACGTGTGTGCGTGCTTGGGCCGCGTGCAGTGCTTGGGCCGCGTGTGTGCTTGGGCCGCGTGTGTGCTTGGGCCGCATACTAGTGGTCGCGAGAAGCCAGAGAGGATAGGAGCTGGGGGACCTGGAGAGAGGGTGGTCAGTAACTGTGACAGTGTAGTTAGGGGCAGTAAGTGTTGTGTTCTATTGAACAGTGAGGTGAGCACAGTGAACAATGTATCATATATTTTCATATTTAGAAGAGAAGATTCTGAATGTTCTCACCATAAAGAAATAATAAATGTGTGAGGTGATGGATTCACTAGTTACTATGATTTTATCGTTATACAATGTACATGTATTGAGATATCACATCATATGCCATAAATATGTGCAATCTTTATATGCTAATTTAAAATTAAAAACATACGATTTAGAAAAAAAGAAAAATATGACATTACTCAGAGAATGTGACTACAGAAAATACAATGGGAGTTATCAATAATATATGAAAAAAACTTGCTGAAAAATAAAATTGCTATTCAGAAATAAACCATGGTATATTTATTACTAACCTATATTTATGTACTTTTAAAACATTTTAAATATATATTTTGTTAGAATAAATTTCAATCTATTTTTTACTAATTTATTTTTAGTTGACAAATAATTTTGTATCTCACATTTATGTGGTACAATCTGATTCTTTGATCTATGTATACATTGTGGAAAGACTCAATCAAGCTAATTAACATATCTATCATCTCACCAGCATAATTTCAAAACGCATTATTATTAGCTGTGGTCACCATATAGTGCAATAAATGAGTACAACTGGGTCCTGT
Organism: Galagoides demidoff; assembly: GCA_963574575.1. Taxonomy (NCBI): domain Eukaryota; kingdom Metazoa; phylum Chordata; class Mammalia; order Primates; family Galagidae; genus Galagoides; species Galagoides demidoff. Next base: position 9,052 of record CAUYQV010097334.1, read on the forward strand.
CTTTCTGAAGCTTTGTACCTTTGATCAACATCTCCCCTCTAATCGTTCCTCCCACACCTTCACCTCAGCTTCTGGTTGCCATCTTTCTACTCTTGTCAAACAATCTATTTCTTAAACTAAATTTAAAAAATCATTAAGTTAATTCAATCTTTCTATAAAGTCTTTTCTTTTTGACAGGGTAAAAGAGGCAATTGTTTTATGTATTATTACCCTGTCTAAATCAAGTTGAGATAAATTAAACAATGCAATAGAAGCAAGAATGAAAAATAAACCAAGGCATGTTTTCACTAAAAGTGTCTCCAGGCCAGAGGAAATGTCTTGGTAGAAAATATCCAATATCCTCTAAGAAATATCCAGTAAGAGAAAATGGATTTGGTTAATGAGGGGCAGGGGGGAAGGGAGACCAGGGGGGAAAAAAGAGAGAGAATGTTAATACAAGGAGAAAATAAACACTAAATTTTAAGAGACAGTAAATATAGGAATTTGGAATTTGTCCACAACTTTTTAAAGGAAATGAAAATAAAAATTCAAGAAGAGTCTAGTCTAATATGTGAACATCCTCAGTGGCAGATGTGAAGATCCCTCAATCCCTCTGGGTCCAGTTTCTGTGTGTCCAACCCTCCAGGATGCTTGCGGATGCCTTCGGCTGCCTCACTGGCCAGGATCTGCTTTCTGCTTAGTTCCTTTCCACCTCCTTTGCTGTTCCCAGCAGCTTTGTAGGTGTCAGTTTGCATTACTATGGGCTTTCACCACTGGGTCAAAAACTAAAGCTTCTAAGCCTAATTAAACACTGAGCTAACACCCTGTGGTCAGTCCTTTTTACTGTGACATTTGTGTGTACTCAGTCTGCTTCAATTGTACAATACAGGGTGTATAGAAGAAACTATAAAAGTTTTACTTAATAATCACACTTATGGACATTATTTAATATCAACAGATTTTTACGGTTGAAGGCAAATTAGACTTAGCTCCAGGGAAGATCATGAGAGATTCACAGGTATCTTTTCTTTTTTTCCCCCCAGAGAGGGTGTGAAACAACAGAACAGTCTGTGCCACATACATAATTAAAACAGATGTTCTCAATCTTAATTTTCATCGCTAATTCTGACAGCCAAAGAAATGTGCTTGTCTTTTGCATAGTCACGTATTCTTTCTCCAATGTGCCCTATTTTTCTCCAGTGTGACTGCTCGGAAAGGTCTGGGGTGACAGTGTGTAACGACAGGGTGCCGAGAACTCTGGCAGATTGCTGGCAAGTCACTGAATAAAAACAGTGCTGAGAGAAATTGACGACCACATAATATTAGCGTCTACATCATGTAAACATTTTTATGCAGCCTGAACTTTGCAGCTGACGATTTTCCCTGGGCTTTGTGGGGTCTTCATGAAGAAGCCACAGTGGCCGTGTTCAACCTAAGAAACTGCTTACAGCCCTTTCCTTATTCAACTCAGCCTTGAGAGCTCAAACCCCCCCCCACCTTTATTAAATAACAGAATAACATATAGTATAAAAAAATGAGCAGGCCTCCTGGCTTATCTGCAAGAGCAGAATCTGATCTGCGTGTCCACGTGTGTCTGAAAACAGAAGGCGTGTGGGTGTGGCAAGGGTGTCCCTTCTCAGAATGGTACCTCTGTGCTCCCTGTCTGTGGGCTCCTCCTCCTGAGTTGGGGGAGAATCAGACAGAAAAATAAATGACCCTCCCTTCCTGGGAGTGCTTCCAGCAGTTTGGAAACCACAGACCTTAGGAACCAGAAAGAGGGGAAGAACTGTCTCTCCGCCTCTGTGGCGGAGTGTGTTGTTTTCACTCTACAACAAGCACTTTCTGGGGTGTCCACATCTGCCGGACACCAGGCCTGTGAGAGGCCCACTCGGCCACAGTCCCAAGCCAGGCCTGTTGTCATGCTGCCCTGAACCCAGCTTGGCCCTGGTCCTCTGAGGAAGGGACACAGGTGCTGCAACGTCACTGTGGGCTCCTGCTTTCTACTGCCCGAGCTCCACTGGCCCTTTGGGGACTCGATGCAACACCTGCTCTGGCCTCCCCTTGTCCTCTTCTCCTTGTCAATGGGGCTCCATTTCTGCAGCACAGATTGGGGGATACCTTTAGGGGACTCCAGCTCTCTCAGCATCCACAGTCTCCAGGTCCCTTCCTGATTTCTCACTGTAGCAAACCCAGCCGTTCTAAGCCCACAATGGCTGATGGCCTAACTGCTCTTTGCAAAGCGTGGCAAGGTTGGATCCCAATCCAAGCACCACCGCTACTGTCTCTTCTGCCTTGGGACGCTGCCTTTACTGCCTGGTCCAGGGAGCAATGCTCTGGAACTGAGGCCTTGGCCATGTGCCAGGTGGGGACCTTAAGGGCAGGCTGTCTAGGGGAGGGAAGACTGATCAGGCCCACCTGGGTGGTGGCTTGGAGAATCTACCCCTCACTAGTTCCAGACCTTAAAGTGATACAGAAAGAAGTAGGAACCACCAAGCTTAAGGTGCAGATAAAGCGCATTCTGATGTTACCTGAGGACTGCCTGGGAGGGTCCTCACTTTGATAGGGCAGTTTGGGGTGAGGGGAGCGGAGGCTGCCTTCTCTCATTGGGGAGACGGAAATGTCTTGGTTCAAGGGAAGTTCTATGGGGTTCAGGTACCAGGATATGAATGTATTCCCAGGAAGAGGGAACAGGGACCAGAGCCAAGCCAAGTGGACAGGGGAAAGGACAGGTAGGGTGCTCATCTCTGCAGAGAAATGCTGAACAAGGCGATCTGAGCAGAAATCCAGGGACAAGCATGCTCAGTGCTGGCAAAGGATGGCTGCAGGCCAGGTGGGCCCCGCTACCCAGGCACACCCACGGCTCTTCACCTGTGCAGCCCACCAGCTGGTCTCTGAAGTGCCACCTGCCGTGGTAGTCACCAGTTAGGTGTTGGGTGGATCTGAACCTCCTGGATACCTTTTGTGCCAGACATTGCATTTTCCATCCATTTTCTCTGATCCTCACAAGCTTTCCAACAATGAGCAGGCCAAACTTGGCTCTATATGTCTCCGAACTTAGCATGACAGAGGGGATGACTCTGAGCCTATAATCTAACCTGTCTCCATCATACTCCACATCATTTTGTACTTTACCTCCTGTCACTCAGCCACTCAGCACAGCTTTTAATGTCATATATTGGACTGAAATTCATGACAGGATTGAGAGAGAGATTCTCAGACGCATTTAGTCTGTTTTGTCTTCCAACTGTGTCCTCATCATTTCTGGGATACAAGTGCTCAAAAAATACTTTTAACCCTTAAATGTATGGTGGGGAATGCCCTGAAACCACCAGTGCCATATATTTTGTTAAATTATTTGGATGGTTATGCATGTTGTTTACTAACAATGATTTTCACTCAGGAAGTTTTCTGTCAGCTTGAGGAGGCACTGGCTTTTAGAATCTGGAGAGCTGGAGAGGGTGGAGAAGCCTAAGATCTGCTCACATGGTCCAATGTGGACCTCCCTCCGTGATCACAGATGGATCCCCAGTGCCAAGTGAAAAAAATAAACGAAGGCAAACTTTCTGGCATAAGGAAAACACCTCTACACAGAATCTGTGATTAAATAACGTACTTCCCCCAAAAATTGGCCAAAGAAAATTTCACAACAAAAAAAGGAGGTTAGGTTAGGCTTAAACTGATCTATGCTGTTCACAATTAACATTTTAATAAGAAGCAAAAATTCAAAGCAGCATTTGAATAAAAAAATTCAGATAATGATGTTCTTGTTGACTGACACAGTAATAAGGCTGCGGAGGCTGCTGCAGGAACCCCATCCTGCTCAGCTCTGTCGGGAGCTGGCTGTATAACCTTGGAAAAGTCATTTAATTTGCCTGTGGCAGAATATTTTTTATGTACAAAATGAGAGAGTTAAGCTAGTTGATCTCTAAAGCTTCTGATGCTTTCAAAATTTCAATGCTGTGCACTACACAGTGGTCAGGTAAAGGAAAGGGCCACAAAGTGCTGCCATTGGTACAGTACTTTGGATTTTTTAAATAAAACTGTTTTTTAGTTAACTTTCTCCTTCATTTTTATTTATAAAACTTTAACTAAAATATCAAAATGTTCAGTGGCAATTTCAACAACAATAAAAATAAACAAAGGGGACTTAATTAAGCTGAAAAGCTTCTGCACAACTAAGGACACAACAAATAAAGCAAAAAGACAACCTTCAGAATGGGAAAAGATATTTACAGGGTATCAGTCTGACAAAGGGTTGATAGCTGGAATATACAGAGAGCTCAAATTACTCAACAAAAAAAGAGCAAACAATCCCATCTACCACTGGGCAAGAGACATGAACAGAACCTTCTCAGAAAGACAGACAAATGGTCAAGAAACATTTGAAAAAATGCTCATCACCTCTGATCGTCAGAGAAATGCAAATCGAAACCACCCTGAAAGATCACCTAACCCCAGTGAGAATGGCCCACAACACAGTCTCAAAGCTGTAGATGCTGGCGTGGATGTGGAGAGAAGGGAACACTGCTGGTGGGACTGCAAATTAATATAACCTTTTTGTAAGGAAGTATTGAGAATCCTCAAAGAACTCATATTAGACCTCCCATTTGATCCCACAATCCCATTACTGGGCATCTACCCAGAAAAAAAAAAAAATCCTTTTATCACAAGGACATTTGCACTAGACTGTTTATCACAGCTCAATTTACAATTGCCAAAATGTGGAAACAGCCTAAATGCCCACCAAACCAGGAATGGATTAACAAGCTGTGGTATATGTATACCATGAAATACTATTCAGCCACTAAACAAGATGGAGACTTTATACCTTTTGTGTTAACATTCTTCTCAGTAAAGTATACAAAAGTGGAGGAGTAAGAATCCAATGTATCAAATTCTAATATGAATCCAGCAGATGATCTAATACACGCTCACAGAAGAGAAAAACTCCAATCAATTCAAGGCAGGGGGTGGGGAAATGAGGGAGTGGGGAAATGGGAGGAAGGAAGGGGATGGGTGTGCTCCCACTTGATGGGCACAATGTTAGGGTATATGACACACCGTTTGGTGGTGGAACACAACTATAAGAGGGACTCTACCTAACAAATGCAAACATTATAACCCAATTCCTTGTACCCTCAAATTAACCTGAAACAATAAAAATAAATGAATAAAATAAAATAGCAAAATGCAATAATTATAATCTTTCATGAAAACTTGCAAAAATAATAGATATGAGGAAGAGGTCAGAATATAATTAAAAATGTGTTTTTAAGCAGCAAATATAATTTTCAATCCTTAGTTTATTTCTGAAAAATTGTAGTTATGTGTGATATATAAAAAATGCCCACTTGGGATGCTATCCTTTATTGTAAAGCACCTGCCATGTGGAATCCAGAATCAAGTCTATTGTCCTAATAGATTTGTTCCCATTGTCTGAAGCTTGGATATATTTTGATCCTATTTAGTTGTAGATGATCATTTATTTTTTTGTAGGAGAATTTTCTCTGTCATTCTCTCCTTGAAAAACTTGAAACAATAGTTATATTAATACTTTCTCTCAAAAGTGACTGCTGTCATTATCATCACCTTCCTGGTGGGAATCTGGATATCTTTGGAATTGTAACATGCCTTCTAAAAACTCTTGAACATTTATATACTGTGTAATTGATCAATAATTTAAAACAAATAATAAGGTTACAAAGTATTCTTATGTCTGGTGTATTAATGATTCTTTGTAACTATTTACACATTTAAACTACAGTAGTCCCTTTCATCCATGGAGGGGGACAGTATTTGCCGGAAACCATGGCTAGTACTGAATCCTATATATACTATGTTTTAATCTATACATTCATACTTATGATGGTTTATTTTATAAATTAGATATAGTTAAGAGATAACAGAACATAATAAATTAGAATTATAACAATATAATAAAAGTAATGTAAATGTGGTCTCTCTTTCAAAATGGCTTACTGTATTATACCATGGGTACTTGAAATCTTAGAAAAAGAAACTGTGGGAAAGGCTGAGAGGATGACCACTGTATGCATTTGCCATTAGACAGTCATTCATTCATTCATTCATTCATTCATTCATGTTAAGCATAAACATTTCCCAATTCCAGGCATGAATTTAGCAAAAGCTTTCCAGGTGAATGAACCTGGAAGCAATTGTTTCAGAATTGATTTCAAGATTCATAAGAATCATTATTGAGAAAAGGAAAAAAACAAATCCTGTACTAAAAGAATTCATAGAATTTTGGAAAATGTAAGTGGGGTTGGAAGATAAAACTTCCACTGAGGGATGTTAATACTGAGTCCCAGACTGTAGTTATGTGGAATTCAGGTTGCCTCTGGGTCAGGGTAATGTTTACCACTGATTGTTGACCTGGAACATGCTATTTCTAAGCTAGGAAAATCACTCCTAGAAAACAGTGAGCCACTGGAATCAAATATATTGCAAATAACCCAGGTGTCTGTACATAAAAGGACAGAATGTCCTTAAATAGTGCCCATACACTATTTTATTTAGGATCAGGGAAAAGAAAACATAGCCAATGATTCTATCCTGACTGGAATGCTTTTTCTTTTTTTTGTTTTCCTTGCTTTTTGTTTTTCATTTTTAATGACTGCTTTGGGCCGAGGCCCAGTAAGTAATTTTCCCACTGGAGTTGTTTCCATTGTCTAAAACTTGGATATATTTTGACCCGATTTAATTGCCCTGATCAAGTATTTTTACAGGAAAATATTCTCTGTGTTGGTGTACCCCTCTTGGAAAACTTGAAACAATAACCATCTTAATTCCCTCTCCAAAGCCTGCAGAATTTCCTAACTGAAGCCTTAGTCACCATCCTTATTTTGGAAACCATCACTCTATTGAATGATTGTACCAAATAAACTTTGATTCCTAGACTTCTTAGTTTGAGCTTTCCGTTGAAACTTTGTGGGGAAAAAGATTCCATTCTGTAAATAAGCACTATAAAAAGTTTTTTAAAATACTTTTCTTTTTCCCAATGTTTTGCCTCAGTTGTTTCTCCTGCATTTTGGTTATGTTTTCCCAATAAATTCTAAAGTGGTCAAACCTTGACAATTTCCATTAACTTAAGTGTTTGAATTAATTTTGACATTTTAATTTTATTATCCAATCTCTTCCTTTGTCTCTCTCTCTTTCTGCATATATTTAATACATAAGTACAGGTGTCCATAAAGGTCATCTGCAATTTAAAATAGTAAACTACATATGTATATATCTTCATATATTAAGCTTTTGAACCAAAGAGGTGAAGCAATTGTAGTTCATAATGTGTATTTCAAAAACTATCATGAAGAAATGGGAATGGCTTGTGGCAATAAATGACTCAATATTCCACATTGAAGATGAAGATGAGGAAGTGTGAGATGACCCTCGGGAGACCTTTCACACCTCACACTTCATTCCCATTCCCTGTGCCCACGGGCTCCCTGAAGTCTGGTCCCTACCCAGAGTCACATGCGTGAGTCATGACTGAGAGCAGATCAGGGGATACCCCAGTTCACCCCTGGCTTCCATCCACCCCCCTGCCTACGTACTCAGCCAGCAGTCAGCTCACCAGGAAGCATTAGTGAGGGTCTCCGGGGCACCAGACACTGTCCTAGCATGAAGGGTACACAGTACACACACTGTGAACAAGTTATCATCTGTAAGACTTAAGGAAACACAAAAGTTTGAAAACTCCCCAAGAATTTCAAGCATAACTGGCGGCGTCTCTAGGGAAAACAGATCAAAATGGACCCAGCTGCAGAACGGACTTAAACTTCTCTCTCCTACCGCTCCGCCACTGTGTGCCTTCTCCCACGTGATGACTTCCATCAGGACAGGTTTAGACACGACTCTCATCTCCCGGTAAGCTGTCCTGGGACTGCACATACATTGAAAACTGTTTCTGCCCCACCCACTTCAAAAATAACAGAAGAAAAAGGGAAATGATTTCTTATCACCAAAGACCATCATCTCCCAGGAGAACTTGCAGCTAAGTTTACTCATTCCAGATACATTTTGCTCAAATACTAACCCTCATCTTACATGAATTACCAAACAACTTTAGTACATTACTGTTCAGAAAGGCCTGGGTTTCTCTAGGAATGAGAACGCTGCAGTCATCAAAGTGACTAAATGTAGCAATGTTAAAAAGATCTCTTTTCCTCTGTATAGCACTTTATAGCAGTCATCTCAGATAAGTGACATCAAGGGATTCCCTGGAGGCAGCACAGAATGTAGGGGAGTATCTGGGCTCTGCAGCCAGACTACCGGGATCAGTGCTGGTCTGTCACTGTCCTTTGCATGATATCAGGGATATGTCACTTACTCTCTTTATATTTCCAGTTTCTTCACATGTGAATAGGGAATAATAAAAATAATATTACCCAAATCTCATAAGGTTAAGAAAAATAAACTTAAATAGGTCTTAAAAAGTTATTTTGCAGTTGGATGTAAATGCCAGATGTTATTATTATTTGTATCTAGGAGAGGAACACTTGTGAAGTGAGGGATTTGGAGTTTGATTTGTTATATTTGGGTATGCCCTAAATTGCCATGAATAAATATTACTAATCCCATCCCACCAGCGAGATGACTCAAGCAAATGGAGACCAAGTAACTAATTTGAGTATCTCTACTAAATTAAGATGGAATTAAAACTCAACAAACCATCTTCAAAGCTTTCTTTTTTTAAGTTAAATTCTTTTTTTAAAAAATTTACAATATTAGGGGATACATGTGTTTTATTTATATACTTTGTTTTTTAGAAGTAAATCTCAAAGCTTTCTTACTTGGGCTTATCTCAAAAAGACGTTCATTACAAATATCAGATTTGTAACAATGACATGGGTATGGGCCCTTCTATTGAGTTCAAATCACATGACTCCTGATGCTCACAGCATCACTAATTAATATCAACCAAGCACTGACTGCATCTGTGGGACTGTTCCCTGGCCTTAAGGGTTTTCCCAACTTTGTAGTTAGAAAAACAAATCAAAAGAAAACAAGGGCTTCTGTTCCCACTTCCAAAACCAGAGGAGAGGGTTGAGGTTATAAAGAGGTGTTGATTCTTCTCCTGCATTCCTCCAGCCCAAGACTTGGTCCAGACCACACACTGTTCCACTGCATTTATATTTAGTGATTTTTTTTTTAAAGATCTATACCTATTTATCTCATTTATTGTCCTTTATCTCTCCTATTGTTTACATAGCACATTCATCTAGTTCTCAGAATCAAAGCAAACATGAACTTTATTACAAAGCAGGGCTAGAATTTATTCATGAAATAGCCTGATGATAAATTCCACTTAGCTTTTGAAACTGTACAGCACAGCACAGGAGTGAAAATAGCATGCATTTTGTAAGAGTTGTATCCTTTGTTAAAAGGAATGGTGATCATGTTTTGAATTCATAGAAGGAATACCCTTTATTAACACCACCAGCTCAAGGAGAATTTAATTATCTTCTAAATCTTAGCTTTGAGAGGTTTTAAAGCAAGATTTTCTTTTTAAACCTCTTGTGTTCTTTGTATAATAGGATATGCGTCACTAACTTCCATAATTGTGAGAAGTCATCTTTTCCCCTTCTAATTGCCCTGAAAAAGAGTAGAGTTCTACAAATATGAAAACAAAAATATTTATAAAAAGCTTATAAGTAGAACTCGAGACAGATTTCAGGCCTTTTTATGCCAGTTTCTCACGTAAGACATAATTTATGTGATGTTAAGTGTCCTTGAGAACACAAAGCAAAACGAAAACACTTGTTATGACAGATCTAAGGTTAAAAAGAAAATTCTAGGGGTGGTGCCTGTGGCTCAGCAGTAGGGTGCTGGCCCCATATTCTGAGGGTGGCGGGTTTGAACCTGGCCCCAGCCAAACTGCAACAAAAAAAATAACCAGGTGTGTGGCGGGTGCCTGTAGTCCCAGCTATTGGGAAATTGAGGCAAGAGAATTGCCTAAGCCCAGGAGTTGGAGGTTGCTGTGAGCTGTGATGACACAGCACTCTACCGAGGGTGAGAGAGTGAAACTCTGTCTCAAAAAAAAAAGAAGGTTCTGGGAAATTAAAGTCCTGGACTTCTGATAAGGGGAGCTCTTCTGTGGTTAAGGGGACTTAGCACCTGAAACTATAATAGCTGATTTACCAAATAAGAAAATAGACTTCTAATGAATTTGAATCTTAGATAAACAACACTTTACTTTATTGGTTAGGGTAATTACATCCTAGTGTTTCAGTATATATATTTCCAAGTTTTGGTACAAATGTATGCAAGTATTTTGGTCACTTATAGACCAAAATGTTACTTCTTGTTGGTTTAATTAAATTCAAATGGAAATGGGAATCTCCTTAAAGTATAGAAGGCTAGTGCTGCAGTGGGGTGGGGCATTCCTACCTGGGATCATGGACTCAGCAACTGATTTTAAATTCTCTCTGTTGGAATAGTCTTGTTGAATTTTGTGACCTTTAATTGTGAGAAATTAAGCACCTATATCCACAATTTGGAAGAAGGAGCAGAGATAGCCCAGGAATGCTAGACTCTGGAACAAAAGTGCTGATGTAGAGAAAAGAAGTCAAGTTGTCAGGAGAGCAGAGCGAGGTGTGGTCCATGGAGCCCTCCCTGGAATTGCCATGGACACCTGCAGGGCGGGAACACTTGGACTCACTGACACAAAGCAGAAAATGAGGCTGAATTATTAGTCTTTGAAGGTTAAAGGAATACAGGATGTTACGAATGATGACTTACCATGGGTTCATAAAATTGTCCACAATACAAAATAAGAATAAAAAGAAAAATATTTATATGCTTAAAAAAAAATAAAAACAGCCAGATTAGTTCTGACAGAAATGGTTAGAAGTCCACTGGTTGCTTCTATTTTTCCTTATCTCTTTTCAAGAGGAAATCTCTTGGAGAATCTCTTTTTGTTAAACAGCATTAGCAAATACAGCATATCGGACCAATCTCTGACATCACCTTCAATTTTAAAAGCTGCAGAATCTTCCCTTTCCAGTGCACCCATTCACATTCATGGCTCATGTCCCTGGGTGAGGATGTGGACACTTGTGCTGTGGCGATAGCTGAGATAGTGCAAAAGCCATTTCACAAATACACGCGCCATCAAACTAGACCAAACAGAGAATCCTCAGCCCACAAAACTGTCTGCTGTGAAACATTCTACAGAATACGGCTTCTTATAGAGTATTCATCAACATTTGGAAAACATTTATCGTTCAAAAAATCCCACCTCAACAGTAGTACACAAGGAACAGCTGGTCTTCTATCAACATCCCGCTAGTTGAGCAGGCACAAAAACTCCAGACATAGGTCTTTGCTCAGATACTTGCTAAATGTAACCAGGCATCTCTCTTAACCCTTTTGAACCTTAATTTCCTGTTCTGTGAAATAAGATTTAAGACGACATCTAAGTTCTCTTCCAAATACATAACTGTGTGTATCTTGCTTCGTGATGATGATATTTAAAGGCACTATGGAATTCGTAACCGTCTCGCTTGAGCTGCCTAACTGATTTTCAGAGTTAGATAGGCAACTACTTCTACTTATTTTTCCCTTATAATTGTACTGCTTTCGCTATCTAGTAGAATTCACTACAGATATTATGACCGAGAAAAAACAATCCAGGAAGATTTTGTTTTCAGGATTCAGAACAAGCATTCCATAAAAAATGTGTTCCTATTTTGTGGTTCCTCATAATGAACTCTTTAAAGCAATAAAAGAAAAAAAAATTAAATAAAGAAAAAATGTCATGCTATGTGCTTCTGAAGATTTAATCACTAATTGAGACAAATCATATATTGATTTTAGCTTAAAATTAACACTTAATTTCCCACACGAAAAAGTATGTTTTGAGTGAGAAGGAGAATCCCAGAGCTACTTGCAATTTCCAAAAGCATGGGGCTTAGGAAAAATTGGATTTTTATTTTTGGAGTTTATCTTTGCAAAATATCTTGATATACATTAGAAATTAACAAAAAATTATTTACAAAGAGGAAGAAAAATGAGACCCTTATTACTAAAAAGAAATATACTAAATTCTGAATGGAATTCCCAAAGATGATTCCTCAAAAATATGCCTGTCTACACCTTAAAATTAATAAAATACAACAACAGATGTGATTTTATTTCATTTTTGCAACAATTCTCTGAGGTAGGCCGGGTCTGGAAAGTCTGTCCTAATGAAGTTCCCAATGATTGCACATCTCTGAGGTCAAGGCATTTCCTGATAAGTGAAATTCACACGTACCTAAAAGACTCAGCTTAGCCCTTACAGCTAACCTCTTCTGACCAATTTCTTCATCAAGACCCTCATGAGGCGAGAAATAGACTTACTACACTATCTGAGATTTTCTCCCTCTCCTTCTCTGTCCTCCTTCCTTTTCCCTCTCTTCCCATTGTCCACACCCCTTCAAAGAAGCAGGAAAACAGCCAAAGGACAGGGTGACTTGAGGGAAGGGGGAAGAACAAGCTGCCCCGATAATCTACTCAGGCAGCAGCCAGTCGGCTGCACAACGCCGTAAATCATTACGTTCATATTTGACACAAAGCATATTCTAAAAACTTAATTTGGTAACATTTTATCTGTCTGAGTTGTCGGTCATAATAATAGTTTTCTTGGCCACTTTAATCCATAATTAAGTGAAACTATGTAAAGTAAATAAACTACGCTTTTGTCTTAATGTAGGAATATGTACACTATTCGTTTTACTGAAGTTTAATAATTCACAAACAGCCTAAGGAAAAAGTTCTTAAGCAGGATACTTGACTAGCTAGAATAGCCCTCTTCCTGCCCAGGCAATAAAAGCAGCTTAATGTATGATCCAGCACCAGGATATTCTATTTATTTCATCTTATTTTATGGTCTTTTAGGCTGTGTGCCTTTCCACTATTCCAAGTCCCAAAAGCTCTCATAGTGCTAAGTCATGTTCTTTAAAGCTTTCCTTTTCCAATTTGCAATGCTGCCTTCAAATATGTTTGGAAGTTCAAATAATTTTAATTTCCCCTCAGAAAATGAGAACAATCACATGCTTTCTATCAGTGCATTAACCCTTTGACTTTTGCAAAACCAAAGTATTGAATATATATCTAATGAAAAGTAATTTCCATATTTTAGTTAGAATCTAGCAATTCTGTTGTGGGTATAATTTTGAATAGAATTGAAATAATCACTAAGCATGATCGTAAGTCAATTAGGAGGAAGTATTAATAATTGCTGTTAGTAGACACATTTTTGAGAACCTCAATTTATAATATCTTGCAAATTCACAGCTATGACTGTCAAAATCAAATTAAACTTTTCTACCTAAAAGGATTTTAAGGGTCTTAAATATCAGTGCCCAAAGTTATGTGACACCAGATACCACCTTAAACTCTGATTTGATGTTATTTCTTTAATCACTATAACAGCAAGACAACACTCCTGTTTCCCACCCCAACCTTTGAGCAAGCTTTAAGCAAACTTAAAGAATTACAAAATCAAACCTCTCATCCGCTATTTGTACACAGATTCCTCTAGCCACACAATGTGCATGAGTGTCTCCAGCAGCAACTGTGACAAACAAGTTCACACACATTTTAAAACAAACAGATCAATAAGAAGTTCATAAATATGCTAGCTTTTTAATTAAACAGAAAGCCAAATATGAAAGGGCCAGAGGCATCCATTACTTTTCCACCTTAAATTTTCTAATAGTTACTAGGGCTACTTTTTATTTCAATAGATAAATAAATTGATTGGGCTCTAATGATTCAGAATAAAACTAATATGAATCTTATATAAGTATCACCTTTAACTGAAATCATAGAGTAGCAAAAAGAAAAAAAATTAAGACCCTAGTACTACTTAATCCTTAAAGAAAAAAAAAACCTAAAGAAATATAAAGCTAGTACAGGGTTTCTTAGGTTCTCATTAAAAACTACCATAAAAGGAACATCAATCTATTGCACTAAGTCTCTCACAAGTGGATTGCCCTGTAAATCTAAAATTATTTCCATTAGAGTCTCAAACGCTATCCTGGATAGCCTGTGAGAAGGTATTTTCTGAGGTGCAGTCTTGTGCTAAAGCTGCCACTCTGATCCCAGGCTGCCACATGGGATGAGCGAACCAAGATATGGCACTTACCTTATTACAGACGAGTGGCAACGCGCAGGCAGTGTTCAGCTTGCAGCTATCTAGCATAGTAGATTAGAAATGAACAAAACATCCTTCACTCCACTGAGAGAACTGCACATCCAGACTTGCCTTTCTTCACGGAGCACCAGCAGGAGGGACTGTTCTCCTCTCAGTGACAGCCACAGCCTGGCACCAGGCACTTGCTGGTCTCAGCTGCAGCGACTTAGGCAGAAAGTAAGAGGAACCTGTGCTGTTTAAATACCGCTGCTTTGGATCCACAGGATGTGACTCAACTCTCAAGCCAGTCAGCTAGAGTTTCCCCTCACAGAACTGTTAGTGCACATTACATAACAAACAGCCTCTCTGGGTCCTAAACTGCTTTCTTAAACTAAACGCTAAGACATTTCACCTGCAAAGTCAGACCTGCATTTTTGACACTCACACTCTTTCCCACGACATTAACCACAATGGAAAATGAGAATAATAAGAATAATAACACTGCACAAAGAAAACTCTTCTGCCTGCTCTCTGCAGGGAAGTAATTTCATGTTATTAAAGGTGTGTGAACTTGCCAAGATCTCCCTGATGGGCGCTAAAGTCACCAACATTCCCAGCACTACAAAAACAGTGTGTCAAATAGAACTCTACGTGCTAGAAATGGCATTCTGCACCACACAATAGAATCTCCTTCACCAAGTGAGAATGGAGAGAGGTCTTTGTGGTTTGCTGTTGCTGATTCCCATAGAAATCCTGCCCCACGCTGTCATTACCTTGTGCTGCTAGCGCTGCCTGCCTCTTCAACTCTGAGTCCTCCGTTGTCTGTTCTGTGAACATCTCTAAAGGAACATGACTGATGACACAACTGCTCTGGCAAATACGGCAATTTTCTGTGCTGTCTCCACCGCCCATTACCCCTTAACTCTGAGCTGTATTCAGGTTGATCACACGTTGAATTATTGTATTTGGACAGCTCATCAATAAATATTATGGACTTAGATCTTTGGAAAAAAGTCTACTACATAAATTCAACTGCCATCACATCATCAAGGAAAAAAGGCTGGAATACAAAAACATGTTAAGAATAAATAAGCTCAAACTATCTAAAACAGGACTAAGTAGAAATATAAAGTGATTCATGTATGGAATTTTTAAAAAATTTAGTGGTCATGTTGAAGAGTAAAAAAGAAATGTGCATTTAATTTTAATTATTTACCCCAATGTACCTAAAATATAATTTTAACATGTTATCAATATAAAATTATTAAGTAATTGGTAATGTTCCGCTAGTCTTGCAGGTTGGATATGGTTTGGCACTACCCCTTGAAGCAGTTACTTTCATGGGTTCAGCAGTCCACGTGGCCAGTGGCCACCACACTAGGTAGCCCAGGACTAGAGGTCCAGGTTCACTCAGTCATGATGGTGGGGGTTCTCTTTTCAGAACCAACAGAAAGCTCTTCCCTCACTGCCTTTCCTGAGCGACCTTCTGCAAGTACCTTTCATCTGGTGATCTTTCCTGGTTCCTTCGTAGTGTGTCACAGTCTAGGATTTTCTTCTTCATTGATTTTTTTAGCCTATTTATAGTCTGTGGCCCCTAAAAAGAATGTAAGAAAACTAAAGGCAAGGATCTTGTTATACTTAACATGCAACTGGTGTGGCCACCAATCCACAGAATAAGCAAACTGTTTACTAAACCAATAAAATATGGAATTTATGCTCCAATTTGGCGAATAATAGAATATTTAAAAATGTGTTTCTCATACTACTAAATTTTTAGCAAGCATTTTGGGTCACACTTCCGGAATTGAGAAATTCCCCCCTCTTCAGAATATTAACGATCCTCCATCTACACTTATAATGTGCTTCATTCCCATGTACAATATCTTACATGCAACATCCTTGTCTTATTACTCTAGCAGATACATTAGAACACTTTGGTCTCAATGACATAAACCTGCATACCATTATGATGTCTGTGTACCTACTATTCACAAAAACATAGAATCAGCAAATACTGCCCACCAAGCTATGGTGCCAGGGTCAGGGACGGTTATGTGACCTAACTGGCCTGGGAGAGCCAAACTCTCCACTTTTGCTAATGTGGGGAAACAGATTAAGTTTGCAGAATATGAGAGTAGAACTTCTGATTGTCATCTCTGCTATCCTGTGAAGTGAGGTTGTCTGACAACAAGGCCAATCAAGAGAGAAACAAAGCCAACCATGTGAAAGGTAGATTTCCTGACAACACTCCTGTAATTCCCAGACACTGTCATGCACAAAGTCAGGTGTGCCCAGTGCTGCAATGACAGACGGACTGTGTTCACTGCAGAATGGTAACAGTGAAAAACTAGAAACTTGGCAAAGACCATGAACACTAGAAGAGTTAAATAAACAATGGGTCAATTATAGTAAGGAATACTGCATAGCTATTTTTTTAAAAAAGAATCAGGTTAACTAGTTCTACTGATGTAGAAAGCTCCCTAAAAACTGTTAAACAGAGGGCGGTGCCTGTGGCTCAAAGGAATAGGGCCCCATATGCCGGAGGTGGCGGGTTCAGACCCAGCAACAGCCAAAAATTGCAAAAAAAAAAAAAAAAAAGATGTTAAACAGAAATAAAACATTACAGAAAAATGCATTATCCCAGTTATCAGTATATGAATTTGTCTACGTATGTTCACAGAAAAGGGCCACCAGCTGTGAACAGGTGATTATGTTTAGGGGATGAAGGGAGACAAAGTGATCCAATCAGTGTGCTCAGTTTATTACTCACTGCATAAGTTTTATAAAATAAAAACAAACTCGTGTATTTCTTAGGTAATTTTAAAAGAATACATGAGATTTAAAAAATATTTTGGCATTTTCTATTTCCATAGTTTGCTACATTATACTCACTCAAATTGGACTACTCTCATGTATTATTTTTTAAAGAAATACAATAGAAATGAAGTGTTCTTCTCTGCCCCACTCTACATTTTTCAAAAGCCCCAACTGTATTCTCAAATATTTTAGTCTACTTGAAGGATATTCCAAAGATAAAGAAAGACAACAAAGAAAAAAAAAAAAAGACACAGAGAGACAGAGACAGCAAGGTGTGTTAGAATCTCCAGTGTAATTCTACCAAACCTTTAAAGAGGAACTAGTACCTATATTACTTAACCTTTTTCAAAACATAGAAAAAGAAGGAATACTACCCAACACATTCTATAATGCAAACATCACCTTGATCCCCAAACCAGGAAAAGACCCAACAAGAAAAGAAAATTACAGACCAATATCACTAATGAATATTGATGTGAAAATATTCAACGAGATCCTAACAAACAGAATCCAGCAACACATCAAACAAATT
>CAUYQV010097335.1:0-11791 GCA_963574575.1 Galagoides demidoff
TTTTTTTTTTTTAATTTAAATTTTTGACAGCAAGAATTTATTTTGTGAGGTAAGGATTTGTGAGTGAGGTAAGGATCTACGGTTATTTTTGTTGTCCCAGGGGCTGGCTGTTTGTGGTAACACCTTTTATTGGAAATCTTATTTTCTCCATTGATTTGAGTAGTCCCAGAGATTGAAATCCAGATTGTGGTATAAACAGAAGTTCTGGCATTCCTCGCAGTTACTGAGTCTTTCTCTTCCTGTTAACACTGTTCTCACTGAAACGCTCACGTTGACTTAAATTAAACACTTTCTAAAGTTACACTGCAAATAGATAATCATCCTATAGACTCTTCATCCCAATAGATGAGCTCCTTGGAGAGGTGAGTGACAGGGGGTCTTTATGGTGAAATAGGGAGTCTCTTTTCTTTCCCATTTTCCTTGTTTAAGTCCTGGCTAGAAGTTGGGAATGTATTAGACAACTTTTTGCAGACTGTCTCAGAAAGCTTATCCTAAAATTAACCTCAGGGACTTGGACTTTGCTTTGTTACATACCGTGTTTGTGACACACAGGCTTTTAGCAGGAAAAAAAACAACACAAACTTAAGTATGAGTTTCCTAGAGACCAGTAGTTTACCTCTATAGAGGAAAGGGTTAGTCTTACTGGTTTTAGGTGAAATTTGACTGCAGGAGTTTTAGGTGATGGATAAGTTGGCATATTATAATAAATACGATAGTTCCCTATGCAATATTTCATTGCTGGTAATTCCTGTAAAGTTCACTTTTCTAAATGTTAATTTATAAAATTGTTTGCCTTTACTGTGGCCTTCTGTACGGTGATTGGCAGTGATTTGTGTGTGTTTGTGACTCTAGGTATGGTGTCTGTTTTGGACTTGATGCAAGGTGGTTTTCCATCCCGAGCTTCCTTTCATGAGCTCTACAACATGTATAAAAGGTATATGCCAGACAAACTTGCAAGACTGGATCCAAGGCTGTTTTGTAAGGTACAGATGCTACCTAGTTTGAAATTTCTTAGCTATAAAGTTGTCTTTCCTGTTAATTAGTAGTTGACATTTAACTTTCTGACTTTTTTTTTTTAGGCTCTTTTTAAAGCTTTGGGCTTAAATGAAATTGACTACAAATTTGGCTTAACAAAAGTATTTTTTAGACCTGGCAAGGTAAATATATTTTTATTTTAAACTTTAACATTATGAATGTGGATAGTTAGGGTCAGTGAATATTTATAAGTATTTAGTGATTTGTGTTATCCTTGAATTATATGGTCACTAACAGCATGACATACTTATGTGTATGTGTGATTTCCTTGCTTGTGAGAAGTTACGGTGTGTAATGTTTGAATGTATTTTTTACAGTTTTATTCAGCTTTTGAAGTATTAGAATCAGGGCTCTATTTGGTTGACTTTTTACTTAACTAAGGGTTAAATAGTTAAGTATTGAAAGAAAATATTGAACATCAGAAGCTTTTCTGAAACATATTAATTAAATCTTTAGTGATTTGAGATTTTTCCCAGTACTTTTGGGTCTTCATTTTGAAAACAAGGTCCACTGAAGGGTGGTTATATGAATAGGAAAAGGAAATTGCAGTTCATGCCGACCTCTCTCAAGTTCTACAATAAATAATTGTTTAAACATTTTTGACAGTAGCATGGTTTTTTTAGCTAACACATGGTCCTGTATGGTTTTAGTATTCCTAGGTTCTTATACTAAGACTGAGTTACAGAATACTTCATAACTAAGGAAATTCAATACAGAGAAATCTAAATGCTACTTTTAATCTGTTAGTGATACTGTTTTCACCATTCCTAACTTATTTAACATTGAATAATTGTGTCTTCATAATTTTTAACATGATTATTGCTATTGATACATAGCTAGCCGTACTTGCTGGATTTAGCAGAATCATTAATAAGTATCTCTAGCGTCTTGAAAGATAAATTAATCATCATAAATAAATCTGGTTTTATGTTTTTTGGACAGATGAAAGGTGTGCATGCAATACTGATGTATCCATGTCCCTATGAATATATATATATATATATATATATATATATATTTTTTTTTTTTTTGCAGAGGAACCATACCATTCTCTACACAAGAAGAAAATTTAACAGAAAAAGAATACATAAATATTCATAGTTGGCTTAGCTTTAATCATGCATGTTTATCATAGACTTGACACTTCAGTATGGTAGTAATTGTTTAAGAATTAATAGCCTGATACACAAATCACTTGGTCTTGTTTACTTCCAGAAAAATTATCTGCAGGATTTGTTGAAAGCCTAAGGCAGCGGTTCTCAATCTGTGGGTCACGACCCAGAGGAACTGTATTAAAGGGCCGCGGCATGAGGTTACTGGCCTAAGGCAAAAATTCAAAGTTCTTTAATCTTTTTATGTACTTTTAATTTAATTTTGACTGTAAGGAGGCATTATATTAATTGATTGGTGTGTGACATCCTTAATACTGTAGTGGGTAATTTGGCAAAGGGTAGAAATCACAGGATTTGGTTAAATATGCCAATAATCCCAATTTTATTTGGGTTGTCTGTTTTTTAGTAGCAATTTCTTGTCTCTGTCCAAAATGGGGATGGGAGTTAGGAGAGACAGAATAGTTTTGATGTAGTACCTCCTACTGTACAGCTGACCTTCACTTACCGAGTGTGGGAGCCAATTCAGAGATATAGTCGTCCTTTTTCATTTTTTTCTCAATAACTTCT
This sequence comes from Galagoides demidoff, assembly GCA_963574575.1. Lineage (NCBI taxonomy): Eukaryota > Metazoa > Chordata > Mammalia > Primates > Galagidae > Galagoides > Galagoides demidoff. Next base: position 2,715 of record CAUYQV010097335.1, read on the forward strand.
CATTAATTAAGTCATGAAAGACTTTTTTTTCTGCTTTTATTATTGAATCTGCTACCTAGAAATGAGTAGCCTCCCTTACGTCCAAAAATGTCTGAGGAAGGAAGAGAAAGGAAGCCAGATGTGGGCGTGTGTGTTTGGGTTTGCCATCCGCTCTGTAAGGACGTATCTGTGTAATGGCATACCACTGTTTTCAGAAAGTTAGATTTTGGACTTGAATTCCCTTTGTTTAGTATCTTTCTATATGTTTAATACTGACATTGAATCTTTTCAATTTCCAGTTTGCAGAATTTGACCAGATTATGAAGTCTGACCCTGACCACTTGGCAGAGCTGGTTAAGAGAGTCAATCACTGGCTCGTGTGCAGCCGCTGGAAGAAGGTGCAGTGGTGCTCACTCTCCGTCATCAAACGTAGGTGCCTCCTTCCCACTGCCGCTTTGTGGTGTCAGAAGTGAGACGGTTCCTGGCGTGTTGTGAAGTTGTCTCAGAGGTGAAGGCTGGGCACCAAGGACCGACTTGTATTCACACTCTGTCCCTAGTCCTTAAGCAATCCATCATATCTAGTGTTTGTTAGACTTTAAAAACTTTCTGAGTGTGTAAGACTTACTTTATCTGGATGTGTTATAGGGGTGTTAATTTCATTGCGTCCTACACAAAACAGAATCCACTGACTTGATTCTCTTCTCCCCCCCACCCTGTACCTCTGACACCTCCATTCATCTCACAGACTTAAGCCACAACTTCTCTTTCCTTCTACGAAGCATCTGCAATACACAGACCCAAAATTTCAAAATTGCAGTTGCCTCTCTGGTTTTATCCCTGAAGTCTTGACCGTCACTGCGTCCTGCCGATTCCTCCTCCAAATACTGACCTTCCTTCCTTTTCACTGGTGGGACCTCTGTGTAGCTCTGTCCACCTCTTGCATAATAATTTCACTGGCTCTCAAACTGATTTTCCTGGCTTCCCAGAGTCCTGCTCTAAACTAAAAGCCTTCTAGGTCTCTCCTTTGTAGAAGGCACAGTCTAAGTTCTTAGACTGTGTTTAGTGGTCATGAGGCTTCCATTTATTATTTTAGCCTCTTCCCCCACATTCCCTTCTGAGATCCTGGTCTTTAACAGGGAGATGATCACAATCCCAAAGGCCATAATCCCGAACATCGGAATCCCAAAAGATCGAAATTTTGAAAATAGTATACATTTGGGAAAAAAATTAGAAAATTATTTTAAAGATATTTATTTAATTTTTTTTTTTTTTTTTTTTTGCGACAGAGTTTCACTTTGTTGCCCTCTGTAGAGTGCTGTTACCTCATAGCTCATAGCAACCTCAAACTCTTGGGTTTAAACAACCCTCTTGCTTCAGCCTCCTGAATAGCTGGCTATGATGATGCCACTGCACTCTAGCCTGGGTGACAGAACGAGACACTGTCTCCAAAAAAAATTTTTTTCAAGGTCAGGTCATCCTGAGACATTCTGGGTAACTCGAGGTGAGTAGATTACTGTAGGATGCTCAGAGGCCTTCCTGTCTGTGTTCATTTTGAATCTTCAGAAGGGAGGGACAGTGCCTGGCTTTTCCTTAACTCATTTGACAGATAAATCCTTTTTTCAAGACACCTGTTCATATTTCATAGAACAAATGTTGTCTAGGACAGTTGGAGAAACGCTAGGGTAACATTATAAGGAAATCATGCATTTAAAATACAAACCTGGCCATATACATGATATGCTCTTAATTTTTATGAAGTATAAGAAATTTCGAGCTTCAAGTTAGTGACAAGTTTAAAAAGAGTATAAGAAATTCAAGAAACGTTAAACTTCCTTATATTTTTGTCTGATATATGTTCATCAGTTTTATATTTCTTAAGGATTGATGTTTGGAAATAAGTAATTTTTTGTATATCATATGCCCAGTTTAAGTAGAATAATTTTGTTATTTTGTTCTTATACATAGTGAAAAACAAAATAAAATATCGAGCTGAAGCCTGCATTAAAATGCAAAAAACTATACGAATGTGGCTTTGCAAAAGGAGACACAAACCTCGGTAAGATGAATAGTGCCTGAAATAACCCTGCAAAAAACCTAATTACCTGACTATAAACTGGCAATACGGTCACAATGAAAAGCAGTTTGGATACCTCGGGAGTTTTCTCATGTTCTTGACAAAATGATGTATTAACCTGTTATTTGTAATATTTATTTGAAATTAATTTATTCATTTAACTTATTATTTGCCTCCTTCTATAAAAGGCTTTGAAGTAGTTTACAAAAATGAAAACACTACCACAAATTGAAATAAATGGTTGTGAGAAGCTATTTTTTGGAGACAGAGTCTCACTATGTTGCCCTCAGTAAAGTCCTGTGGTGTACCAGCTCATAGCAGTCTCAAACTCCTGGGCTTAAGTGATTCTCCTGCCTCAGCCTCCCAAGTAGCTGGGATTACAGGCGCCCACCACAATGCCCAGCCATTTTTTTTGTTGTTGCAATTGTCATCATTGTCCAACTGGCCCAGGCCGGGTTTGAACCTGCCAACCTTGGTGCATGTGGCCAGCGCCGCAACTACTGTACTATGGGCGCTGAGCCGAGAGAAGCACTTTTATTTTGTTTACTTTAGTTTTATTAGAGTTTCTTGATGATGTCAAATTGACATTGTTTTTTTTGAAAAACATCTCATTAATAGTTTGACCATATTTTTCAAGATCATGTGTAGAAATTGTCTCATTGTAAATTTTATCTTTATTTCTTACTTGAATCTTTCATTTTAGACTTTTTAAAGTTGGAGGTCTGAAGATCTGTTGATTCATTATACCTTTTCAAAGAGATTAGATTCCTCTTCTAAATTCTTCCGTAATTTGAATTCTCAAAGTCTCTAGACTAAAACATAGAAGGCTGTCATCCTGCTGGCAGGTGTCAAGGTCGCTCTGACCCACATTTGATTATTTTAACCCTCTACAAGAGATCTGAAAAAGAGAATTCTAAATAATAATGAAAATAAAAGCGAAATTTTTGCTCAACAATATGTGATTAGTATTTTATAAATGAAAACCCTACCTAAAGCATTAAATGGTGAAATTAAACTCTGATGAAATATAATCTGTGCAGCATTGATGGCCTGGTTAAGGTGGGCACCCTGAAAAAGCGACTTGATAAGTTTAATGAAGTTGTAAGTGCATTGAAAGATGGAAAACCAGAGATGAATAAACAGATCAAGAATCTTGAAATTTCTATCGATACTTTGATGGCCAAAATTAAGGTATGTAATTTTAACTCTAGTGACTTTGGCCTTTTATTATAATTTAATATCTTTTGTTATTGGTATTGAAATTGTACAGAAAATGTTCTTAATTTTCAAAGTTAATGAGTGTCAAGTGTCAATGATGGCAAGTGGATGTTCATCACATTATCAACTCTTCCCTACGTTTGAATAATTCATAGCAAAATGTTAAAGAAGACAATTTTTTTTTGCAGTTTTTGGCTGGGGCTGGGTTTGAACCCGCCACTTCAGGCATATGGCTGGTGCCCTACTCCTTTGAGCCACAGTTGCCTCCCAAGAAGACAATTTTTATGCAATTTTATTTGTTGATAGGAAAAATAGGTCTGTCCTCAGAAGAGCAACTAAAGTGCTGTGTTATGTTAGTGAGCTTTGCATAAGTCATGACTTAGGATTAATGCAAATAGTTTTTTTATTTGTTTCATGCTTTTCTACTTTTAGAAACTAATTTTTAAATTATAAAAGTAATGCAATATTGAACATTTAGAGAGAATTGACGAAACTCTCGATCCCCCCAGGCTAACATTCAACTAGAACATTCTTGCGTATTTCCCTTACAGTCTTCTAGGCACACATTTTACATAGTTCTTACCATAATACGCATTTCAGCTTATACGTCTGCCACTATGCTGCATGCCCTGTCCTTGTTAACACATTATCTTCATAGAGGCCATAACATAATTTAATTAACTGTTATGCAAGTAGCAATTAATTTCCTCCCCAATTTTGTAGGAAAAAGATGGGTCCTCTTCTTTGATTTTTACTCATATGATTACTAATTGTGTTGAATTTTTTTCTGTATGCTCGCTAACCTTATTTCCACTGTCTGTCCTTACCTTTTCCTCAGTTATATTTTAGGGTCTTAATGCTTTTCTTACATCAGGACAGTTACTCAGAATGGAGTAAATCCTTAAAATGGGCTTTTCATCTTTTCTCTGCAGATATTTTATGCAGATAGTGGTACATCTTGGATGTAGAAAGGAGAAAAAAGATCAGTAAAGGAATAAAAAAAGCTCTGGATAGACTTGGCTGATGTTACAGACATGTCAAGGACCACCCCTTTTTATGTGATGTTATCATCAATGAAAATTAACTCAGCCACGTTTTTTGAAGGCTAACTTGGGAAAATCACCCAACACTTTTGAGATGTACTTAGTAATTTCTTAAATATTCCTGAAGTACTCTTTGAACATTATTATTAAAGACTAGTAACCTTTGGCTGAATTAGCAAATTTTACTTAAAAAATAATTTTTAACTATAATATATTACTCTGGTCATAGTGCACCTTTAGATACTGATTACTTGATCAATAGAAGATAGAGTCAAATACTAGTATGCAGAGATAACTTTCTAAAGATTTTTCATTAGTGCTTTTGTAAAAGGGCTTACTGCTTACAGCTTTCCCAGTTTCTGCTGTATGCGTGCATATTGGAGCAGTTTTTAAAACTGGGGTACAGACATTCAGAGGTGTCACCATAGCCATTTTCCAGTGTTCAGTCTATTAACTATTTCCTGTTAAGTCTGTTCACATTGTTGAGCAACACCAGAGAGGAGTTTCTGAGCACCTGTTCCTTGCTTTGCTTTTTAAGTCCACTATGATGACCAGGGACCAGATACAGAGAGAATATGACGCACTGGTCAGAAGCTCTGAGGATCTCCTCAGTGCGTTACAGAAAAAAAAGCAGCAGGAAGAAGAAGCAGAAAGGCTGAGACGCATCCAGGAGGAAATGGAGAAAGAGAGAAAAAGGCGTGAAGCCGATGAGCAGCGCCGGCGGCAGGAGGAGGAGGAGAGGCGGATGTAAGGCCTCCCCCCAGCAGGGGGCGGACTCTGGTTTGGGTGGTCCTTGATGACTATTCTTAAAACTGTATTCTTATTTTAATGAATTTGGAATAAGTTCGAAAGTTGAGAAAATTAGCTTCTTTTAGACAAATGATAACCTAATATCATTTTTAACAGTAATATGAATTTTGGTTAGATTCTCATATCCGAGGATTTCTCCTTTTTAAAGCCGTGACCTGCACATTAATTTATAAGCTGGATAAAAGGCACCTCTACTTTTCTATAGTTGTAAAACTGATAGCATGTTGGAAGATTGCTGCGGTAGACTACAAAGAAGGAGTGCCAGTTGACTTGGAGAGGGAGCGAGGGAAGCCTGGGTTAGGGCCTTACAGCTGGGCTCTGCAACCAGGCTCATCTAGAGATGTTAAGAGTTGTAGAATGTAATTGTGTTTGTTTTATATACGAAGAATTACTGTCAGTAGAGTTAGATTTTGTCTTATTCAGAATAAATTGATGATGTATGTGATTAGGCGATTAATTTGAGTCCCTAATCTATTGTCTATTAATAGCTGAATTGTCTTCTGAAGGATTCCTTATTTTCTGTTATTTTTTGTTAGGAAACTTGAGATGGAAGCAAAGAGAAAACAAGAAGAAGAAGAGAGAAAGAAAAGGGAAGATGATGAGAAGCGCATTCAGGTGGATGTGTACCCACTGGCATGAGTTTCTGTCAAGTCGGATCCTAGAGTTACAAAAGAAGTGAAAATGAGATGTTTATTTGCTAGATAAGCTGTGGCTGGTTTATCCCACAGGCAAAAGGCAGTTTCTGAAGTGGTTATGGGAAGGGACTTTGGAGGTAGGGCAGTGGGTTCAAACCCAGGCTGTGTTAAGGACGAAGTTGTGACATTTCACACGTCATGATGAGTAACTATGGGTCACAGTTTACTCTCTGTAGAGTCGGGCAAATAATAGTCACACAAGCATTAAATGAATTAATACATATTAAAGCATTTAGAATGGTGCTTAGTTCAATAAATATTAGTATTGCTATTGTATTTGGGGCAAAGTCAAATGAACATTCACTTGTAAAATACTGTGTTTTAAAATATTGTGATATAACTTTGTAGATACTAGTATTTGATAGATAAGGAATTGGTTAATCTCTCCACACCCAGTTTTCATAAAGTCTAATGTCTGAGAGGGCAAGATCGTGCATTTTATTTTCTCTTTGTCATGACTTTCTTAACATACTGTCCTCATACTCGGCACTTTAAATTCCTGTTTCTGTCCGTCTCATTGTTGGTGTTAATGAGATACCTAGGATATGCATTGTTTGGGGTCTGTAGTTCCCCAGAATGAGGAAAAATGGGATGTGTTTGGAGCATTAATCGTAGTACAGGAGTAAATACAGACTGAAGATCTCTGTGGCTAAACACTGTGTATCCCTTAGTGAAGAACGTGTGCAGAACAATTATGCTGTCTGTGATTTGAGCAATCACAAGAGTCTTCCAGTGCAACAGTGAAGATCTCTTGGTGAAATGCCTTTCTGTCCTTCAGGCTGAAGTGGAGGCCCAGCTGGCCAGACAGCGGGAGGAGGAGTCCCAGCAGCAGGCGGTTCTCGAGCAGGAGCGGAGGGACCGTGAGCTGGCCCTGAGGATCGCCCAGAGTGAAGCCGAGCTCATCAGTGACGAGGCCCAGGCCGACCCGGCGCTCCGCAGGTACTGGGCCCCTGGGTGTAGCACCCTCTACTTTGCTTCATTCACCTCTCTGCTTCACATCCCATCTGAAAAGGAACAGGAGAAAATCCTGATTCCATAGGTCCTGACATATATTTCAAATGAAATCATTTTAAAATTATTTGTATATGCTTTTATACTTAAGAAAATGAAGCAATTGATTTTCCACAAAATTGTTAAACTGTTGAAAAATAAAACTGTAGTCTGGGCATGGTGGCTCATGCCTATAATCTCAGTACTTTGGGAAGCTAAGGTGGGAAGATTGCTTGAGGCCAGGAGTTCAAGATCAGCCTTAGCAAGAGTGAGACCCTGTCTCTATAAAATAGAAAAAAACTAGTCTGGTGTGGTGGTGGGTGCCTGTAGTCTCAGCTACTAGGGAGGCTGCGGCAGGAGGATTGCTTGAGCCCAGGAATTTAAGGTTTCAGTGAGTTATGAAGATACTACTAGGCCAGGTGACGGAGCAGGACCTTGTCTCCAAAAAAATAAAAAAAAAATGTAAAATTTTATTAATGTTCCTGTTAAGAAAACATTTCAACTTTGACTTCAAAATTGTCTGAGAGTATTGTATGTTAGGTAGACACGTAATTTCTACACACCTGTCACCAAATACTAGCACAGTGACTAGACTGAATGCACTTGGTTATGTTTGAGGTTGAGATTTTTTTCCTAATGCAAAAAATATTCTGAACGTTTCATACACCCTCACACTTGAAATGAGGAGAAATTTACCCTGCTGTGTCTCAGAACAAATGGATTTCCCTTTCCAAAAAGGAAGATAAAATACATTGAAATATATTGGCTTCTCAGGATTCCAGATTCTTCTTGAATATTATAAATGGACTGTGGAGGAAGATGGAGGTTCTTATTAAAAGTTGCAGAAAGGTTTACTATAACAGATTATTTTTTTAAACACTTAGAATGTGTAAACATTAGTTGGTTTAATTGTTTACTTCTAAAAACAAAACAAAACTAGTATGTGAGGTTCATTTTTATGTAAGCATGTCTGTTGTGCATATCCCGAGAGGCACATAGGTCTCTACCACCAGGCTTTTCAGAACTTCAGAGCTGTGTATGACAAAATGGAATTAAAGGACAACCACTAGAAGGAGCTATGTCCTTGGGAAAGGCTGCAGTTGCAAGTGGTCAGATTTTATTTAGCTAAAAACAAAGACAGGAGAAAAGGGTGTGTTAAGCTGCCTTCACGCTTTTTCTGGAAAGTGATTGCACTGGGGAGGGCTAGGATCTGATTGTGTATCAGAGTATTAGTGTTTTGTGTATGAACTGAATAAGGTTATACAGACAAAAGACACGTGTATTATCCTAACTGTTAATCTGTTGGGTTTGAGTCCAGTATTTTGGCTCTTTATTAACATTTTGCTGTATTTTAAATTTTTTATCCTAGCTATGGCTTCTGTACATGCAGACTCAATCCCTTCCACTTGTGTTCTATCAGAACACCTGGGAGCCTTTGTGTGTACCTGAACTGAGCTGTCCCAGCTGCTGTCCCTGCTGTCTGTGAGTTGACAGAGCTGGCTTTGTCATGGCTGAAGTTCCTTTATAAGGGACTTGTTAGTGGAGTTGCCAAGCTTTGTGTGTATGCATTTGAAATTCTCAGCTGTGTCTGGTGCATAAGACGTTCTGTAAACTGTGCATAAGACATTGGCTCGGGTGCAGACTCCTTCCTGTCTTCAGAAGGGCCCTTCTTCCAGGGTGAGGAGTCGCCAAGGAAGAGTAGACTGTTTAGTACTGTTAATGCAAATGACCAGTTACCTGTGATTTAAATTAAGCAGAATTAGTGAGGTAATGGGACCACTGTTAAGTACTGAGAAGATGGTCAGGCCATTATGACTTGGAAGGCAGAGGATTAGTTTTCTTTCTCCTATGGGACAGATCTGTGTGTGGTGTCCCCTCCTCCGGGGTGCCCTTCAAATCCTTTCTGTCAGCTCCCTTCCAGGAAGCTGTCCCTGACCCTCAGGTCCCCTTGTGTGCCCCTCCTTCTGACCTTGCTGGTCACTTAACACTCTGTCCTGCAGCATTAGCACTTGAGCACGAGTGACAGACTGTCCTGACTTCCAAGCCTGGCAGTTGAGTGTTACTCTGTGGGCTATCACTGAATGTTTTCAAGTGTTTATTTTACCTTTGTTAGCACTGAATTTTGTTCTATAACAAATTCATGTGTGAGAACTTGCTAAGTAAAACCATTTTATTTTAAAAGTAGAATTAAATCATAAACACATAGATCATGTATACATTAATGCATTTATGGGGTACAGTGTGCTGATTTCATATAGAATTAGGAAT
>CAUYQV010097336.1:0-60940 GCA_963574575.1 Galagoides demidoff
TTTCTTTTTTTTGAGACGAAGCCTCAAGCTATCCCCCCTGGGTAGAGTGCCATGACATCACAGCTCATAGCAACCTCCAACTCCTGGGCTCAAGCGAGTCTCCTGCCTCCACCTCCCAAGTAGCTGGGACCACAGGCGCCCACCACAATGCCTGGCCATTTTTTGGTTGCAGCCATCATTGTTGTTTGGTGGGCCTGGGCTGGGGATTCGAACCCACCACCTTAGGTGTATGTGGCTGGCGCCTTAGCCGATTGAGCCACAGGCGCCAAGCCCATACATTGATTTCTTTAAAAGCACAAGTTGTGATGATGAATTTGACAAACCTTTGACCTAATTTAGATGGCATATTATAGTGTAGCTGCTATTTTTATTTCTTTATCTTTGGAATTAATATATTGCTCCCCACTCTCTTCTGCCGAAGTGACTCCTTATAATACTTGTTTATCTTTAATATAGATTTTACACAAATCTACTGTTTTTGACCATATATTCTCTTCTCATTTATACTATTTGTATGACTTTTTCCCCCTTTTAACCTACTATCCATTTTATATATACATATGAGTTTTCTTTCTTCCAATTTAGAAAGTTTTAATAAGATTTTGATTTTCCCACCTTTGTTTTCGAAGGATTCTAGAATTCTTTCAATTCCCAGTAACAACTGCATAGGCTGTACAGACAACTAAATGGGGAAATACTGAGGTAAAAATAACCATGCATTCCTATTGCTCCTGGATCATACACATAAGAGTCAATCATTGTAAAATGTTCAAAATAATAATGGACTGTGAAATGGACTGTGGCAGTATTTCACAGCAAAATATCTGTTTTCACTAATTCTGTTGACATGAGTGATTCTGTACTACTAAAAGTATTTTTATATTTCTATCTTGAAACATTTCTTCTTTCTTAATTACAGATTTTTGTTCATTCTTCTGGGACCCGTGGGAAAGGGTCAACAGTACCATGAGATCGGCAGATCAATTGCAACCCTAATGACAGATGAGGTATTTATTCTACTTCATTGGGAACATTATTTCCCACTAGGTACCCCTAACTTTGTGGGTCCTGTTCTCATGACAGTTTGCTGTGAATCAGATTTCTCTGCATTGAATTCCATTCTCCCATGCTTCCACTATAAAATTTCCTTTGGAAAACTTTGTTCCAAAGGGGTAAGGGATTTATGCATTTGAATATAATATTTTAGAAAGAATTTCATATTCTAAAGAAAATTTGTTTAGTGGTACTTAGAATATATGAATTAATATTCCAATTATAGTATGTGTGTTGAAGTAAGTACCATTGTTGTTATCATTGCAAATATTTTTTGAGGCAATACAGTTTTAAGGTCCAAAGGGAAAAAAAAAACTATGGCAGTAATATCTGAATATTATATATATCTGGTATATATGATGCCAAAAAGCCATACAACACCTACTGACTCTCTAAAATTGCCTAAATGCAGATGTTCTTGACCTGAGACTCTTTGGACTGTTAGAGGACCCATGCATGGATTTCAAGGGACTTGTAATCTGCCTGATATAGCACACAAATTCTTCTATGTAAAAAAATTAAATGTAGATAACTTTTGGATTGGAAAAAGCTTTCATCAACTTCTCAAAGAGGGGGATGGCTCAGAAATGTAAGATCGTAAATATAAGAACATAGAGAGTAGCATCATGCGATTATTTTCTTTGATTCTTTAACACATTATGGAAATTTGTTCTCATTGTTAAAAGGAAGAACAGATGCAATAGATCACAGAAGGGGCATTGATCCAAAATTCAGTAGTAAATGAACAAATGGGATTATACATTTTCTAGAATACCACCTAAATGATTTAGTAATGTATTTGTTGAAATACATGGTTGCAGATACTTGAAAATTCTGTAAGAAGAGCTAGTTGGTATTGTCCATTACTTGTCTTAGGTCTGTTAAATATAAGTTTGTTTTTAGGGTTTGGTAAATTCTTCTATATGTTCAAATTATATTTTGTTATTTAATATGAATTAGTTATTGATATTTACACATAGAAAACCAAAATCTGGAAGAGATAACTTTTTTATCAGTTTTGAAAAAGAACCAACATTTTACTGAGTACACTAGTACTCAGTACTCTAAGATCTCTAGAGCAGAAAAAGAGCCAGAAAAAATTATCACAAACTGCATGGCTTAAAACAAAGGTAACTTTTGAAGCAGAAGTCTGATGTAAGGTGTCTGCAGGGCCACACTCCCTTTGAAGGCTAGGAGAGGGTCTGTCTTTGTGTCTTCCATCTGTTGGTGGCCCCTGGTGGCTCCTGGTATTCCTCAACTTGCAGTAGCAGAGCTTTGATCTCTGTCTGCATCTTCACATGGGCCTTACCCCTGCTGTAGCTCTGTTACATCTTCTCATTTTGTATTATAAAAACATTTGTTATTGATTTAGGGCTCACCCTAATCTAGGAGGATTTCATCTTGAGACCCTTACCTTAATTACATATACAAAACCCTTATTTCTAATTAGTTAATGTTCTAAGAATACAAGTTGACATAAATTTTGGGAGGACATCATTCATTCCACTAAAATGAGTACCTTACTCTGTTTAGGAAATTTGAGAGAAGACAGGAGAACGAATAAATGGCTTCATAAGACCACAAAGCTTGTCTGATACATGTAGAACTCTTGGTAGTATATTTGCTTTTAGTGTTTCCATATTTATTAATATTTGCATTTTTATAGGACTACAAAATAAATGATACTGTGATTTTTACCCTAACTTTAAGTACTGTTGTTTTGGCTTCTTCCTTGTCTGTTTCTCCTTCCTTATTATATCTTTCTCTCAGTTCACAAAAATGACCTATAATCTCCTATCTTTTAAAGAGAAAAAAATAAAAAGAAGGAAGGGAGGAAGGAAAGAAAGGAGATAGGGAGGGAGAAGGGAAAGGTACTTCTTAGCTGTATGATCTTGGATGAGTTAAATAATTTCAACTCTCTCTGCCTCAGTTTCCTCATCTTTAAACTGGGACTAATACTAATAGTACTTATTCCGTGTTATTATTGTGATGAATATAATTTCATTGCCAACTATATATCGGAGATAAAGTGGTAGGAATTAACAGCATGGTCACTGGCCTCATGGAACAAGCCTGAAGTTGCCTTTGCCTCCTCTAGTCTTCACACCCCAAGTCTAACCTGTCAGTGAATCCTCCTGGCCTGACTGTTACAATATACCAAAGTCCTCCTATAGTCCTTCTCAAGTTCTGTACTGTCACCTGATTTTCACTATCACTTGGTCCATGTCACCATTATTATTCTATAATTGCAATTGCCTTTTAACTGTTTTCCTGCCCTTGCCCCACTTCATTCTAGTCTCAGTGCAACAGCTAGAGTGACATCTCTTCTGCTCAAGACCCTCTATTCACAGTAAAAGTTAAAGTTCTTATGATGACCTACGAAGTCCTACAGGTTGTCTTCAGCTTCTTCCAATCTTACTGCTCAGACTACTGCTTACTCCTCCCCAGGAAATGGCCACTTGGCAGCTTCTCAAGCATGATAAGCATGTTCTGTACTGGAGATTGCTTCTGCCTAGAAAGCTCTGCCTCCGGGTAGCTGCAAGGCAGCTGAAATACCTACTCATTGAAGGCTTTCTAAACTGTATTTAAAATTGCCGCATCTCCCAATCATACCCTTATTCTCTTTCCTTGCTTTGCACTTTCCATCATCCACCTAAACACATACTCATTTATATTGTTTCTCTTTCATCTCACCCCCATCCTTAGAGTGTAAGCTCCCTGAGGGCCTGGCTTTTTGCTGGCTTTGTGCACTGCTGTATCCCTAGCACTTAAATTGTTTGATAAACATTTATTAAATGTTTTAGCTGAGAAAACAGGCATTAAACATCTAATTATATAATTAACAATTAATTATAAGAAGTAATTATAATTACCGTGAAAGCTATCAAGAAGAAGGAGAAGGTGTTAGGAAAATATTAACAAAGTGTCTTATCTTCTTTAAGAAGGGGTCAGGGAAGGCTTTTCTGAGAAGTCAGATGTGTTAAAATCAGAATGTTAGGTTAGCTAGACAAAGAGAGGGTAGAAAAGCCATTTCAATTAGGTTATTGGTGAGATTGGTACTAGGAAAACAAGAGTAAACACTGTTTATAATGTAAAATCAAACAAATTGTGGTGTCTACCGTCTTTAAAGACCTTTAAAATAATAGGAAGTCAGATGAATTTGGACATTCATCTATCTAAAGTAGGGTATAGGATCATGGGATCTCTCAAAGCAATTTTTTTTTTAAAAGAACAAGACCGTTTTATTAAAAGCTTTATTCATCCTGAATGTGATCACTGTGAAAATTCTGTTGACATCACTTATCTGGGAAGGGCAAAGTGCTTTGCTAACTCCAGCCAATGGTCCTCACCACATGCAAGGGCTTCAAGTGAGACATCGCTTTTCTTCTTAAGCTGCTATGATCTAAAAGGTGGAACAAGCCAGCTTTACTGTCCCCTGCACACACAGAGGTTACTTCCCCGCCATAAGCTAGCTCTGGACCTTGGGCAGTGGTAGCAATCAGGCCTGTGACCAGGCAAGGGAGGGGCAGGAATTGAAATGGGAGAAGTTGGCCAAACACACAGGTTTTTACATCTGTAAACTGACCCATAAGCCAAGGAATAAGAAGGACCAGCAGATCAGAGGCCAGTGGTTACCAGGGGAAAACAGCTCACTAAACAGACTAGGGGAACGGAAGACATGGAGAGGGGAAGGTCTGTTTCCCTTTGCAACACCAAGTTTATGGGTGGATTTCCAACCATGCTTGTCATCGGGCACTTAATACATTCAGTGTTCTACTAAAATGTTTTAGGAAACACTATTAAAGACACTGAACCCAATTACTTTATCCATATTGCTTTATCATACCATATTATTTATAAAGCAGTGGCCTAGATTACATTGCTCCAAACCAAATATTAAACATACTTCCATTCTTGACTATAAGTTCTACTTCATTATCATGAACCTGGAGTGCTCTAAGAACTTTTCAAATGTCTCAGGAAAATGAGGCAGAATTACTTAAAGCTTCCATAAAAGCTAGAAATACTCTTGAGTGAATGATACATTTCCCTCCTTCATCAATTGTCTTCTGTCAACCCATAAGCCATTCTGATTTTCAACCAAGATGTATGATCAAATCAATACCTCAAAAGAACAGATTATTTTAGGCACTATAACAAGTTGACCAGGCCATCTTGGAATTACCCCCAAATGCCAATGTCTATACTCAAATTTGTTCCTTACCCTGATGAAGAAGTCTTCAGTTCCCAGGACCTTGCCTGGACTGTCTACAGTACCAGTTCACTCACTTCTGAATGTTCCAATGGAAAAAATATTCTAGGAGACCAGGCTCACATCCAGCTTTTCTCCTGTTTTTGCAAATGAAGCAAACACTCGATGTAGGGGTTTACAGAACAGAATTTCATGGGATGCATGCTGTTCTTCCCAGGAAATGGACAATGCTTCCATTCCTAGATATGTAACAGTGACATCAGTGGGAAGAGTCATTGTGAGGTCCTTATACAGCAATCTTGCATGAAATTGGAAAGACTGATCCCTTGGATCCACTTTGTAAGTAAATGACAGCAAGTTGCATAGGGAGTTTCTCTGCAGAGGGCCATTCAGAAAGGCTGCAAAGTCACTCTGTAAAGCGATATGCCTGCAAAAGGGCTTTCATATTTTCCTGTTTTCTTTCCAAATCTTCTTCCTCACTGATCTCCACTTTTTGGTCACATTCTACCTGGGCAATAGATGCTTTAACTCTGGCTGTGGTTGCTTCAGTTCAGCCCTCAGCTCATCTCGTAGAAGCCTCAGTTTACGGGTCTTGGTTTCAAGAGCGCTTTCCACTGCCTGTGCACTCTGCAGGTCTTCAGATCATTTACCTTACAGGATCTGTTCACTTCAGTCTCTAGTCTTTCCAAGTGAGCTAAGATACCTCCTTTGGATTCTCCCTCTTGACGTAAAGTATTCGCCTGCTCCATCTCCTCAGATCCCCAAGAGCCTTCTTCCCATTAAGCTGTTTTGACCAGTGGTAATAGAGACCTAAATGTCCTTGCTCCCTGCCTCTGGTGTGCTCCCAAGGGCACAGCCCCCTTTGGTCCCCTAGGTTTTCTAAAAATTCATTCAGCCACCACTGTGGTCACAGTTTTGCTGGTCCTTGGGGCTTCCTTTCCCTAACCTTCTTTCCTCTTGTTCATGCTAGCCAGGGCTCTCAAAGCAATTTTTTTAATTAAATGATATCAAATCAAGAAAAATTTCAAGAGGATCACTACTAAGTGGAAAAGAATAAAGTTATTTGCAGTTCTAAGTGTTCAGATGTGGTCATGGGGCCAGGTAAAGATCTTTACAAGAATATATTCTGAGCCATAAAACCAATGGCTTGTGGCAGGGAAATCTGTGCTTTTACAATTAAAAAAAAAATTCTCTTTCTAAAAGTACAACTAAGCTACAAACATATCTTTGGTATTTCCATATTATCCTAAACAAATTACTATATATTTGTCACATCAATGATACTTTGTATCGTGCTTTTAGTTGGAAAAGTCAAGAAAACATCTTTTAAAATGTTCAATATCACTTCAGCAGCAGTTTAAATTGAGTATCAAATCAGAAGTTAAAACAAATGACCTAGAAATGGAATAGCACATATGAAAACAAGATTTTCCTAGAAATTTTGAGATCTGATTACTGTCATACAGGTCAGCATAAAGAGTAATATAGGCATCCCTAATCTCAAGTATTTGTTCGATTTCAATTTACATGAAATAAAAAAAGTATTGGAAATATTTGTGTTTACTGTAAATTACTTTTTCCTCTTTAGCCTGATTTTTACTTTCTTATAAGTGTATCATTCTTATATATGTTAGGCAGAAGAGATTAGGTTATGCAGCAGGTAAAACAACAAAAAATCATGGTGACTTAGAACAATAAAGGTTTATCTCTGTAATGGTGAATGTCCATCACAAGCTGGCAGAGACTTAGCTCATAATGATCACTCAGCCACTCAGCCTGAGCTTCTATGTATACCTGTATTTTCTCAGTCACTAAACAGGGGGTGGAAAAAAGGTAATATAATAAGTTACACATTGTCACTCAACTTCCATTCAGAAATGATACATATACCTAAGTAGAACATACTTAATTCAAATATCAAACAAGGGAAGACATATGTCTAGAAGAAGATCTGGAATGTCTTCGAGCAGTTGTAATAACTATCACAATGCATGTGTGTGTGGCATGGCAGGTGGGGAGGGCAGAGGTGTAAAATGCAACTCAAACTGTGGATGGAAATACACTTTCTGCTCTGTATGGATGTAATACACACTGGGTCCTCCTTATCCATGGATTCCACATCCTCAGATTCCATCAACCACAAATCAAAAAAGAAAAATATTCGAGAAAAATAACCAATAAAAATAAAAATACATGAATACAAGTAATATGAATAGAAAACTGTGCAGTATAACAGCTATTTGCATGGTACTTACATTAATTAAATACTATAAGTAATGCAGAGATAATTTAAAGTGGAGCTGCTCCTCGACTTTCAGTGGGTTATATCCTGATAAACCCATCCTAATTCGACATATGGTATTTTCAACTTAAGATAGATTTATACAGACTTAACCCCATTAAAGTTGAGAAGCATACTAAATGCATATCACTTCTGAACCTTAAAAAAATCAAAAAAATGTAAGACAAACCATAGGAAGTCAGGAACCATCTATATATGAGAGAATGTCTGTAAGTTCTATGCAAATACTACACCATTATATATAAGGGACTTGAGCCTTCATAGATTTTAGTATGTGCAAGAAGTCTTGGAAGCAATCTCTTATGGATACTGAGGGATGACTACATATATCCAAAAAATACTAGCTTATAAAATAATTATTCTCAAAATTGAAACAAAGCTAACCTTTCAAATTAGGTTATATATGCCAGGATATAAATATTGCTGAAATTTCTAAAACATTCTACCAATTTTGATCTCTAATTTTAAGCAAGGGCTTTCTCATGAAAGTTCGACTTTCCCACACATAAATAACCTTTGCCTAGCTTAAATCATTCACTCTAGTTTAATGGACCACCTTTCATCTTCCTTTTCTTGCCCCTTGCTACTTGCCTCAAGAAATTTCATCGTTCATCTTACATGCTAAGAAAAACAGATATCTGTGTGTATTGATGAAACTAAATTATAATTTTGCACATTATAAACTTTCTTATTCTAAGAGATGCCTATTTCTTCAAATTGTTATAATCATACGTGAGCTACCAAAAACACTGAAGATGTCAGGATTTTATCATTATTTCTTAGCTACATATGATGTCTCTGTTCTTTCTAAAGGTATTTCATGATGTTGCTTACAAAGCTAAAGATCGTAATGACTTGGTCTCAGGAATTGATGAATTTCTGGATCAGGTCACCGTTCTCCCTCCTGGTGAGTGGGATCCAAGCATTCGAATAGAACCTCCCAAAAATGTTCCTTCCCAGGTATGCATATTTGAAAATATTCTCTTTTTTTTTGTCCTGCATTCTTTTATTTATTTATTTATTTTTTAATTGAATGGTAACTATGTACATAATGTACTTCTGGGGTACAGTGTGGGGTTTTCACACACAATCCAAAATACTTCCATCAAACTGGTTAACACAGCCTTCATGTCATTTTCTCAGTTATTGCTTTAAAACGTTCACATTCTACTCTTAGAAAGATTCACTTGTACCCGTGTAAGATAAACCTCAGAAGTGATCCCTCCAATCCTCCTCCCTCCACCCATTCCTCCTCCCCTCTCCCTTCCTCCTCCCCTCTCCTTCCCCCTCTCCCCATATTCTTAGGCTATTAGGCTATAGCTTTCATATAAAAGGTATAAATTCATTTTATAATAGGGGTGTGTACATTGGATACTTTTTCCTCCATTCTTGTGATCCTTTGCTCAGAAGAACATTCTCTTTACATCCTTCATATTCACATGGATGGAGCTAGAAAATATTCTTTAAAACCTCGTCACTTTGTTTTCTTTTAAATATGTGTCCTAAAATATTATAACTATCAAAAATACTCAAATGATTTAAGTCATAACCTTAATAAAGCAGTGGCATGAAGGTCCAAAAGTTTCCTGGGTGCCGTCCAGCACACCTCCCTGAGACACTTGACATTTTGATAATAAGCTACCAAATAAAACAGTCCCATATGTCTAGAAAGATTTTAGACCCAACTTAAAATTATAAATTTGTGTGGATATACGGCATAAAATTATGAAAATTCTGCCTGTGAAAATCTAGTGTGTATTTTAATCATCATACAGTTTAGAAAGGTAGAAATAAAGAGTATTGGTGTTGTTTGCAATCATTTACTTATTGCAGGCATTACTGATGAGAGCAGTGACCCATTCCTACTGTATCTGCCTCCCAATACCCTCTCAGTCATCATGTACTCAGCCTTGCCTTTGGCCCTTGCTTTATAAATTATAGCTTGGTCTGACTGTGCTGCCCTATTTGAGGTGACAGATGGCCTAATTGACCTGGCCCAGGATGTAGAAGGTTAGCCAGAGGTGAGCAAATGAGCAAGTGTACCTCTCAAAGAGGAGTACTTAAAAAGGTTATCTCAAGCCCACTGTTATTTTAAAGAAAATACTCTGATATCTCATTTCTATATTTTTATTCTGAGGTCATTTTGTAATTATTAAAGACTGTCTCCTTTTCTCAATAGTTAAAAACTGCAGCCGTCTATGTCAGCTGATCTATTATTAAAATAAAAGCAGTTGCTTCAGAAGTAATTATAAGAGTTATAGATTATCTCATTTCTTGTATACAACTTTGCATAATGTAATGCTTCCTGAAGTAATGATAGAAACTCCTTAATTGATGTCATTTAGAGATATTCAGCAAAAATGTTAATACATTAAGTTTCCAAATGTCACTGTAATACCAATTTGTTCTTCACACATTGAAGGTTTAGTTAAGCAATTTCAAAAACACTTTGTTTTTGAAGAATACTGTCTTTGAAGCCAGCTGAGGTCTGAAAGGTCTGTAATTTTTATTATTTTTATGAGACCCTTTAACATCAGAATTAATTACTAGATTCTGGGTATTAGGAGGCAGTAGTAGAAAGAACATTAAATTAAAAACCAAGACACCTGGGTTCTGCCATTATCCATTTGTATGACCTTAATGCTTTAGCCTCTCTACTGGTGTTTGTAAAGGTGCTGTCCAACAGAACTTTCTACAATGACGGAAATGTTCTACATCTAGGCTGTCTAATAATCAAGCCACTAATGAGCACTAGGAACGTTGCTACTACAAGTGAAGAACTGAATTTTTCATTTTAATTAACTTGAAGTTAAGTAGACATGGGGTTAGTGGCCATCATCAGACAGCACAGTTCTATACAATGAGTTTGCATTAGAGACACACTGTATGCTACTTTTCAACATTAATACTTTTAAAATATACTCTGTAATTAAATAATAAATAGTGTGAGTCCATTCTTTATTATTTGGCATAAAATTAATATACATTAAACACCCTGACCCCATACTCATTGAAGTAATATTTCCCCCTATGGGATAATATTACTTTTTATTCTTTTGAACTGTGAAAATCACAGCATTTCTAAAACTTTGTCCTTTCAGTTAAGACAAGAATAACTTGTCACCTCAAAGGATAACCCTGAAAATATTCATTAGAACTTTGTGTCAGTCATTGTAATCACTCTAAAGCAGTGGTTCTCAACCTTCTTAATGCCACCATGTATTTTCATTGTTACAACGGGGTCGCGATCCACAGGTTGAGAACCGCTGCTCTAATGTTTGTGTGTCCTCAACTTCTTTGCTTTCCTTTCATGCCATGTACTTGCCTGTCAAAACCACAACCCTGTGAGAATCCAACTCTGCTTTGTACCTGTGTTCATACAGCTGAAGCTAGAGGAAAACATTTGACGACTATGCTGTTCTCAGTAAACTCCTGACCGCACCTCAAGTGCACCCTTCATGTTGCATGGACATCACTTGTTTTTCTCTCTTCAAATCTCTAGCACATCATTTTTGGCCCTCTCTCTTGTGTGTGATTTGTCTCCTACTTCCCCAAGAAATTTGAAATAATTAAAAAAGAACTTCCATAGACTCCCACCAGCATAAGTATCCACCTGCCAGAACCTGCATCCTTATACTCTGCCTTCCCATGTCACTGCTGATAAACTACCTTACATCAGCCTCCAACTTGAGTAGTAGAACCTATCTCCTCACATCTACTCAAGAACATTACCAATTAGCCTCTTTCTCCTCTATTTTTTTGTATTGTATCATTTTATTAGCATATAACATACTGTTAATTCACCAACTCTCTTGATACTACTACCCAGTCAGCTTTACTTCTTCATTCCCCTTTGCAACAAAATGCCACAGAAGGGTTCTCCATGCTACCTACATGGATTCTCTCCTCCAAGTCTCTCTTAACACCTACTTCAGTAGGCTTTTAACCCTACCACTTCGCCAAAATCAATGAAGTTACCAATAAATCTCCACAGTGCTAAATCCCATGATCAGTTCTTAGGCAGCATTTTATCTAATTTATCTGACAGCAGCATGTAACAGAGTTGATACGTCCCTTTTCCTTGGTCTACTTTCTTTACTTGGCTTCCAAAACCCACACTCTTTTAGTTTCGTCATTATAAAACAGAGTTAACTTATCTCAAAAGGAGTGGTTCCTCCAGAAGACCATATAATATCACTTGCTTTCTCAAACTTGTGGAAGCTATGAGATGTTTCTCTAGGCAACTGGGAAGGAGGTAGTGGAGGCCAATTTTAAATCCTTTTACTCTTGTATCCTATTTACCTATAAAGACGATTTCTACATCAGTTATCTTTGAACTTCAGTCTCATTGTATCCATCCATACACCTTGGGAAACTGTACAAATAATAAGCAATAAACTTTCTTATATTTCAAAACCCACATTTATCATATTATTCTATCTAGATGTCCCCTTGTATGTCCGATCAGTTGATGAGTCACTTTTGTTCTTCACATTTATGCTAATTCTATTTTAGAATTGTGCTCAAGTAAAAATCTTAATTGCACCAATTAAAACTTATTTTACTATCCTTTGAACTGCTTTTGAACACGTTGGTGTGTTCTAAGATCATCGTAGGTAGGAATTTTAGGTAGCACTTTCTGTTTTTTAAAAAAATCTTTGTCACTAACAAAAGTGGGCATTATTACCTATGGGAAAACAAAACAACACTTAACCTAAATCTCTTCTACCTAATCTCTCTTAATGAGTTTAATTAGAAGCCTTTTTTTTTTTTTTTGAGACACAGTCTTAAGCTGTTGCCCTGCGTAGAGTTCTGTGCCATCATAGCTCATAGCAATCTCAGCCTCTTGGGCTTAAGGGATTCTCTTGCCTCAGCCTCCCAAGTAGCTGGGATTACAGGTGCCCACCACAATGCCCAGCTATTTTTTGTTGCCCTTGTCATTGTTGTTTAGCTGGCCCTGGCCAGGTTTCAATCCCACCAGCCTCAGTGGTGTATGTGGCTGGCACCCTACCCATTGAGCTATGAGTGCTACCTTTATTTATTTATTTATTTTTGCAATAGTCTTTGGATTTCTCTGAGTCAGACTCATATTATGGATTACTTCCTGGTTAGAAAGACATCAGACAGGATATACTTTTATTTCATTTTGTTTGATTTCATTTTTATTTTACCAAGAAAGGGTCTAACTTTATCACCTAGGCTACAGTGCAGTGGTGTCATAATAACTCACTGCAGTCTCAAACTACTGGCCTCTCTAAGTGTTCCTCCTCCTTTAGCCTCCCAAATAGCTGAGACTATAGGTTCACACCACTATACCTGGGTAATTTTTCTATTGTTTTTTGTAGAGATAAGATCTTGGTCTTATTTAGTCTGATTGTGAACTACTGACTTCAAATGATCTTCCCACCTTGGCCTCCCAAAATTCTGGGATTACAGGCATAAGCCACTACACCTGGCCCAGGAAATACACTTTTAAAATAGTGATAATAGCTTTAATGTTTATTGATTGACCCATACCAGGCATCTAATGTCATCATGACTAATACTTCCTC
This sequence comes from Galagoides demidoff, assembly GCA_963574575.1. Classification (NCBI taxonomy): domain Eukaryota; kingdom Metazoa; phylum Chordata; class Mammalia; order Primates; family Galagidae; genus Galagoides; species Galagoides demidoff. Next base: position 13,121 of record CAUYQV010097336.1, read on the forward strand.
ACTCCCACCCTGATCTCTCTCTGCCCCTTCCCTTTCTTTATACTTCCTGTTTCTACTTAAGTAGAAAGAATAAATTTATTCTTTTTCCACCAACAGAATGCTTTTTTCTTGCCCACCTTTGCAACTCTAGCATTCCTAAAAATAAATGACACACACTAGACACTCAATTAGTATTAGTTGAAAGAATAAACACCCATCACCTCATTTAATTCTGTCAAGCATGCCGTAAGATATGTAACTGTGTCTCCCAGTAAATGGAGGAAGGAACTGAAGCTGTAGGAGGCTCCATAACTTCCCAGAGTTCAAGCAGCAAATAAGTAACAACTGCTTGGTTCTAAGCCATTCTGTATATTGCTTCAAGAGGGAAAAAAATGTTACTGTTGGTAGAACTAACGCCTGAAATTGAAACAAAAAAACAAAACAAAGAAACTCCCTGCAGGAGAAGAGGAAGATTCCTGCTGTGCCAAATGGAACAGCAGCCCACGGGGAAGCTGAGCCTCATGGAGGACATAGTGGACCCGAACTCCAGCGAACTGGAAGGTTAGTGAAAATCACTTGCGTGGGAAATCAAGAATCAAGTGACATACCATTCTTATCTGTCAGGAATTTTGAGATATATTTTGTTTTATGCTTTTAATACCTACCTTTGAGGGGGGTGAAAATGCCAATTAATTTGATTTCTGTGAAGTTACTAATGATCGTCATTACTGTTAAACTAAAACCATTCCATTTTATCTTACCGAGTCTTTCATTTTGCTATGCATAAAATGCATTCCCAGATTCTTAGAATAAGAAAACTGTCAATTGACTCTTCCAAAAGAGCCCGTTAAAAGCGTCAAGTTCAAGATAGAAATAAAACTGAATACCAAGAGCTCAGTCTTGTAGACCCTATCTCATTAAATGCAAGTAGGATGTATATAATGGTATTTTTTATTTTTACGGCTGTGATTTGAAAGAGCTATATGATTTATTTTTCTAATCACACATCTTTGAAGAGATGAAAGCTTCAATTTATTTCTTAAAATGGTTCTTTATGGTTTTTTGACAGCTTGTCTCTCTCCAAGCAATGTGTGAGCAGAAAATCAGAAACCCTTGGGTGGGTCTCTCTTGGGGGAACGTGTGCGCACAGCCTCTGTTATAATTAAAGGCTGTTGCAAAGGCTTTGCAGGCTTGGTGCTCCTGCCCTCAAGGCCGTTTCCTGTACTGCTTGCAACGTGTCCTCTAAGCTGACTTTCCAGTTCCTGACAACTCTGCATTTTAATTCTGTGTTCTTTCCCTTTATCTATGTGTTGTCTCTGAGGAAATGTCCTTTACCGTCTTCCTCGGGTGTAATACGTAATTTGAGGTGGTTCAAACCATTTTTTCCTTTTCCCTGCACTGGAAGCTTTGTTACTCATTCTGTTTGCTTTCATACTTTCAAATGCTGTCTTTTTTATTTTCGGTGGTATTTTTTTTTTCTCTTTCTCAGGTGTAACATGCCACATAGCTTAGATTTTTTTCGAAGTTCACTTTTTCCTTACTGCTTCCTAAATCCTCCCAGGTCACCAATATCCGGTATCTTCGCTTCTCCAGAGTTCTTCCACAGATTCTGTTGCTGACATGACTTGAAGTATCCATTACTCATCTGCTCTCCTGGAGTTGCTGGTGTACATCTGGGCTGCTCTTGCACTGTTCTCTGTAATGAACTCCCACTTCCGGATTTAGATTTTTACTGCTTAAAAGCACATTTATGTCATAGTCATATAACAGCTATTCAGACTAATGTATGCTCTAATAAGTAATTAGAAAGCAGTGGTCTAATATACAGTTCTATTCAAAACTATAAATATTAATTACTAATTAATAGTTCATAACCACGTCAAATTCTTCTCGGGATTAGGTGGGATGTAAATCATAAATGAATGTGTAAATAGACTAGTAGAGTAAATCTGCCCTGAATTATAGCTTTGACAGGTTAACAAGTTATTCAGAAAGGATCCCCCAAATTAAAAATATGCATATGTTTTACCAAACACAGGGAGTGGAACCTAAGGTCATCTGTGAGTGTGTGTAAATTTCACAGGTTCTCTACAAGCTTCTCTGAGTTTCAAACATCCTTTTTTTTTTTTTATTTAATTGAAATTTCACTCTTCTCAACCCTCTCCTACTCCATATCTCCCTGATGGAAGCAGTTAGTAGGAAGGCATAATGATTCTATGCCCACATACTAGTAAGATAGTTACTAATATCTAACTATGAGGTCTATATCATATCAGGGAAATTAAAAATAATGGTAAATTTTTCACTTATTCTGAATACATACATTTTTCAAGGTCAATCAGAATTTATTTCTCAAGAGAATAATCATTTTTGAGGTAATTCTAGGACTACCAAATGAACATTCTTATCTATAAAATATGTAATGAAATTTTAACATTTTTGTATGATCCAAGTATATTAAGCCTTCTGGCAGTATTTTAGAACATTATAGGTTTTTCACCAGTAGCTTTCATGTAGGAACTTAATCATAGTCTTCTCCACAAATATCACATCTTTATTTCATGGAGCCCAAAGGACTTTCAGTAGTCAGGTGTCAAGTCTACATAGTATTATGAAATGTCCACAGAATGAGAATGTCTATTTATTAAAGCTCTCTTTTCTAATAGGTTAAAAAAATTAATCCTTAAATTTTAAGCATCACTTTATAGTTTAATAACTCTTTCCCCCAAAATATCCTCCTTCAGATGTTTCTGTGTGGCTGTAGAATTTGTACCATGTAAAGTCACTATTGTTCTTGCAAATCATAGATGTTGGCAGATGCAAAGGCAATAGTCGATCAAAATTACATTTATCTAGTTTCATTGTTAGAAAGTCCCCTCCTCTGCTTTCCTAAAACTGACAACAACTCTGGAACCTATCTGTCTTAAGTTTCCTATAAGGCCATTTAAATATCTCCCTGGAACAATATCTGATGAGGGACATTTTTATTTATTGTTATTTTTTTTGGCAGAGAGAGTAGGTAACCAAGGTTAAATATGCTTTTTCTCTCTCGGGTGATGTTCACTTCTGGAGTATACCAAAGCCACTTACCTCTCCCCCCCTCACTTTCTGCCATACTAAATGGAATGTAAACAATTAGAAAATACTGCTAATGGTTGAGGATGGTAGGCCTGAGTTTAGGAGGAGTAGGTTGAGGTAGAAGTGTCACAGAAATTAGAGTCTCCTTATTTGAATTTTTATTGGTGAACAGCTCTGAATCTTGTTTGAGAGAACCTGGGATTTTTGTTTGTTGGCACAATATCTGGTTAGGAATTGAGGTAACCTAGAGGTGCACAACCGTCCCTATAGATCCTGGTAATACAATGTAGCAGGTTAATGTGGGTCTCACTTCTGCTGATGGAAAACATTACTGTGACCTGGCAACAAAGCAAATGAGCATTTGATTGTGTTTTTTTTTATATTTGTATTTCACTATTGTGTTTTCCCCCTATCTTAGGATTTTTGGGGGACTTATTTTAGATATCAAAAGGAAAGCTCCATACTTCTGGAGTGACTTCAGAGATGCTTTCAGCCTGCAGTGCTTAGCGTCTTTTCTGTTTCTCTACTGCGCGTGTATGTCTCCTGTCATCACGTTTGGAGGACTGCTGGGAGAAGCAACTGAAGGGCGCATAGTGCGTATTACACTTTTTTCTGAACTTTGAAACTCAATCCATACTTAGCATTCATAGTTAGATGAGTGAGCATTTAATTTTGGATTCCTTTAATAGATGGTCTGGCAGACAAACTTCATACAAATTTTCGGAAGGGTTAGTGGAACTGTTGTGATGTGGGTGTGGAATATCTCAGAATAACTATTTCTGAGGCTTATACCAGGTTCTATCTAATGCCTTGCCTGCGGCCCCCAGTGCTCAGCTAGCTTCAGCTTCAGTTCCTACCTCACAAGAGATCCATTTGCCATATACTTGGGCCATCTTCCTATTGACACTAATCCTGAATCTATTTAAACTTTTGATAAGGCAACAGGAGCATGAGGTGGGAAGGTGGCGAGGACAGCTCCCCATTTGCTGTCATTCATTTTCTGCTTACTGTTGGGCCAGTTTTCTCATGTCCCTCCCCCACATCCTGCCCAGGTTTGCTAAACTTTTCAGGATGGAGAAGAAAGTGCATACCCATGTATTAAACATTTTCTCCCTAGTTACAGTGGCTGCAAATACAGCTTAGGTAATGGAACCATTTGTATCTCTACACAGAGTGCAATCGAATCTCTCTTTGGAGCATCCATGACCGGGATAGCCTATTCCCTCTTTGGTGGACAGCCTCTTACCATATTAGGCAGCACAGGACCAGTCTTGGTGTTTGAAAAGATTTTGTTTAAATTTTGCAAGTAAGTGTTATGTACTCTTGGCCCTTAGCCCCTCTCTTTTTCTTCACTGTATTTATGCTTCTCCCCGCATCACTTTCGGAACACTGTTGGGAGAGATGGAAGCGGCTGATTCAGTTTGTCACTCTTATCTCTCCATGGAAATAAAGGAAAAGTAAAAGATGTATGTATATTGTTATTTGATATTTATAAAAAGTAAGATGAAATTTTGTCCCCTTAGATGTTTCCTTTAGACAAAGTCTTGAGTTTAGATACTCATGGGATGTGACGTTTATTTACCAACTCCCTGAATTACACTTATTATCATTTATTTAAATAGTGTCAAGCTGTTAGATGACCTTCTTCCCGCTGTTCTTTCTTTTTCCTCCTCCTAGAGAATATGGGCTGTCGTACCTATCTTTAAGAGCTAGTATTGGACTTTGGACTGCAACCCTGTGTATCATACTTGTGGCCACTGATGCAAGTTCCCTTGTCTGCTATATCACCCGGTTTACTGAAGAAGCTTTTGCTTCTCTGATTTGCATCATTTTCATTTATGAAGCCCTGGAGAAGTTGTTTGAGCTCAGTGAAGCATATCCGATCAACATGCACAATGATCTGGAACTGCTGACCCAGTACTCGTAAGTACCATTTCCCCGGTTGGAGGTTGGACTTCGCTTTTTACAAATATTGCTATTGTTTTAAGAAATATGAAGAACTTAGTCAGCGGGGAATGTGTCTTAAGTTGATTCATGACCTAAATCCTGGGCTCTCAGAACTGAACAGGCTTTTGAAAGTCGTCTAGTCAGCCGCCCTTTGTGTTCTCGTTATTGGTATATTCTCTGCCAAGACTCTCTCTGTAAAGTTCCATTTCTCAGGTATTCTCAAAAAGAAGGAGATAATCAACCAAGTCAATTTTAATATGCACAAATTTAGCTTTTGTAAAATAGATATATCTTGGTCTTTCTTGCAGATGTTTTTGATTGACTCTAATCCAAAGAAATATAGTAATAAACATGTAAGACTTCAGTGAGGCTTAGACCAGTGAGGTAAAAGAAACTCACTGGGTCTAAACTGCACTAGCTTGAGTTTTGAAAGTGTGATAAAAACAAATCACTGAGCTCTATTTTGTTGTGGGGATTTTTAACATTTGTGACGGAAATACTCAGGTATGACTTGTTGAAGGTGATGGTGCAGTTAAGGGCTAAAAATGAGATTGAACCCGTTGCTGCTCTTTCTAGCTTTGGTGTGACAGTGGTTTGCAATTTCTCTAAGGCTTTGTCTGCAGATTATTTGTGGCCATTAAGTGAATCTTTTGTATAATTTAAGAATTATTTGTAGTATTTATGCATAGACTTTTTTATACAGCAAATATTTGAAGCAATATATTCATTATCAGACACGTAAAACCTCTGCATCATCCACCAATGCTTTTCCTATAAACTGCTTAGGTATGGACTCAAATCCTTGGAAAAAATGTTATCTTTTTTTACTACTAAAATTAGGCCAAAACAGCACAATGCTATAATTTTGTTTAGAATTATATAATGATACAATGTTAAAAATAATAATTTTTAGTATACTAACTTTTTTATTGGTCTTCAGTTAATAGTGTTAAACAGTGCACCCCTTCTTTTAGACAAGAAAAATCAAAGTGGAAATATTAACATAAAATAACTTTCCCCTTCAAAGCAAATAGGGAGAATATTTTGAGAATGATCAAGGAGAAACTGAAGCTAGATGTTAGGGACACTCGGGAAGCAGGCAGATGGGAAGAGCAGTTTGATCAGAACCAGGGATGACGTTCATACATGCCATTCCATTTATCTTTACTTGAAAAGGGAGCATGTCACTGAATTTGGATGCCCATGCTGGGGTGTACAATTCTCTCTGGTTGGATTTTCAAACCTACTACATGCCAGGAACTATGGAGGTGCGGGGGAAATCATGATGAATAATAATAGTCTGTGCTCAATGCGTTTCTGGGTCAGCAGGGAACGTAGACAAGCAGACAGCATAATGACATGAGTGTTGTGTTGAGAGGTTGGTACAGGATGCTGTGGCTCCACATTAGAGAAGCACCTCACCCACAGTTAGGGTTCAGAGAAGGATTTCTGGAAGAAGTGATGCAGAACAAAAAATCAGTAGGGGTTATGAAAGTTCTGACGAATAGAGCAGAAAGTGGCTCAGAGTGCATGCACAGGCCTGTACGAGACATTCATGAAAGCTTTGAAATATGGCAGGTCCCTAAAATTGCCATACATAGGGACAGTGGGAAATTAGAGTTAAAAGCACCTTTATTTACAAAAATTCATTACAAAAGTGTACAAAGAGGTGGCGAATATAGAGTATTTTGTAAAGTAATATATATGGCAGTAAAATAGGACATTAAATTATTTTCTGCACAAAATGTTTACTCTGTTTCATTAACTCCACATGACCCTTTTAATGGCTTTCTTGTCATTGTGACCTTTTGCACCAAATCAGATTTTAAGTGTCATTGTACTAATACTCTCCTAAAGTTTTCTACTTCAGATGATGCTGGCCTCATAATTTTATAGTTTTCATTAGAAAAATTCTATAAACTGTTACAGCTGGGACATAACATGTCTGAGACCGTGATCTTTGAAAACTAACTGTACCTAGAATGCCACATATCTTCAGTTCACTTGTAAGAAAAGGGCATCGTGTTTAGGATCGACATTTCATATATTCTTTATTCCTTCTGTATTCAGATTCCCTTAAATTCATAATTTACCAACCGAATAACAAAATGTCTTAGGTTTTTAAAAAGATTTTCCTAGTTCCTCTGGCATCCTAACCTTATAATGTGGTAATATGTAGACCTTATATTTGAAGATATAAGCTTTTCTTTCATTGTGCCAAGAGCAAGTGTCAAGATAATCTATTTAGTTTTGAGAATATATACGTTATACCAGATGATCAAGCTGAATATGTCAAGTTAGCAATAAGTAATGAGTTTGTGGGAATAATTTTTTCTTGGTTGCTTTGATTTTAGGAAATGGCAAAAATAGAATGAAGTGTTCTGCTTATGTAAGATGAAATGTTCCTTCAGTGTATAGTAGTAATCTAAAGTTCTTAAGGATGGCTAGCTAAAGAAAGATGAAGGAACCCTATCAGTGTTTTGCAATTGCTTAGGCCAGAGTAAAACACAATCTATTACTCCTACTTGTAATACACAGCTTTATAAGTAACACACTTTTATATACATAAAGTTCACGTGCAATTTAAAATAGTTGACTATTTTAAATGAACTTTATGGACACACTGTATATATATATATATATGTGTGTGTGTGTGTGTGTGTGTATAGAAAGACTTCAGTTAAATAAAATATAATAATTACTAAGTTGTCAAAAGAGAGATTTCACAACTAGGTTAGCAAAATGTTTTCATTTTCATTTTTTTCTGTTTCTTTTTTGTTTTATGCAATACTCAACCTTCTACAGATCAGGATAGTGATCTGTTCTGAATAAATGTTATTTACTGACTGACATTATACCCATAGAAGAACATCCTCTTTCTCGTCTCCTCAACCAGATTTTAACCTCCCTTGAAGTAGAAAGCATGTAACAGTGTTACTCCCTTAGTCCAAGCATAATACTGTCTGTAGAGTTAAGTGATATGTGTATTGATTAATGGAACATGTTGCAAAATAACGTACATCACGTGACCAATCTTGTTAAGCAAGTGAAGACAAGCTTGCTTGTTTACATTTTCTTTAACAGTCCTCTCAAATATTTCACCTGGAAGTTTTGAATAAATTTGACCAAGTATGAAAATACTGACATGGGATTAAGACATATAAATTTGTATTCATGACACTAGTTGTGATTTAAAATTTAGACAGGGTATCAACATGGCAACAAAATAATGTGAAAGGACCAAGAGAAGCAGGGCTGCAGTTCATAGCAGAACTCCAAAGTTGATCAGATAAGTGGGAAGAAAGGAAATGAGAGGGAAGTTACCAGAGTTCCTGAGCCTTTTAGCACTCGCTACTCAAAACACAAAGAGTGAAACAGATTGAGAGAAACCTCTGTGTCTCAGCCTTTTAAATCACTTTTTTTTTTTTTGCTACATATACACTTGACTAAATTTACCAGTAATTTCTTACAACACAACTTTGTAATTTTTATCTATTCAAGTAATATCTCTGTACTTCCATGAGATTAACCATTTTTTCCAGCTCAGCTCATATTTATTTTTCTTTTTAACTATAAGGCCTTTCATAATGTCTTTTTTTAAATCAATTTTTAAATTATATTTTTGTATTGGCTTTATTGAGATATAATTCACATACCATTCAATTCTCCTATTTACATTGCAGAATTCAGAGGTTTTTAGTTATCCACAGAGTTGTACAACCATCATTTCAGTCAATTTTACAATATTTTCATCACCCCCAGAAAGAAACCCTATCTATTTCTCCCTATTTCTCTTAATTTCCTCCACCAGCCTCAGACAATCGTCAGTCCACTTTCTGTGCAACTTCTTTATTTCATGAGATTAATCTTAATAATGGCAGGTTATGACTATGAGGCAATACCTTAGTACCCACTGTACCTAGCAAAATGGTCGGGACATACAATATCGACGTATGTGTTCATATTTTTACATTTCTGAAAACTCTTCTCACAACTGATAGGCACATTTGACATAAAGATTTCCCCCTCAACAAGCTGATTTTTAGAAAGTGAATTATCTGACAGCTTAGCATCAGATAAATAGTAGGCACTCAGTGAATGATTATTCAATAAATTCAATTCAATAAATTCAATTAATAACCTTCTAACGACATACCTCCTTGGTTCTGGATCCAAACATGTGTTGTCCTTGTTTTCAGAAGCAGTGGTATCCAGTAGAATAGTTTATTGTTCACTTGTTTTATTCTCATTGTTCCTAATGGATTATTAGCCTTTTGTGGACAGAATTAGTCTCTCTCCCTCTCTCTCTCTGTATTTTTGGTTATATGGATCATTTTTATAATGCTTGACTCATGGTTATAAGCGTGCTTATTGCCCAGATAGTGTTCACTGTATCTATAAGGGAGGTTTCTCCCAACCCTGCCTCTCTCTTCCCCTGTTTGATTTCTGTTAATTTTACTTCCCTTTAAGTATATGTGTACTCTTCAGTTAGTTCCAATTTAATAGTGAGTACATGAGTTGTTTGTTTTCCATTCTTTTAGCTACTTCTCTTAGGACAGTGGTCCCCAATCCCTTCAAATTATGGCAAAGGCACTAAGTCTCTTTATCTTTCCACTGTCAGAGAGCTAGGGATTGGTAAATAGCAGAAAACTTTTATGGTGTCCTTCATCAATGTTATTCTTCCTTTTCTATAACTATGGTTTTGAATTATAGATCTTAAGTAAAATTATCTCTCATACTTTCTTATCAAATAGCTATGAAAAGGCAGTAGTTTACACGAGCACCTCATGTTGGAGGGAGCGAACAGACCACGTATTGGTGTTTCTTGGTTTCTTCCCTCACAACACATTGAATAGCTGTAGTTATGTGGCCATATTTTGGTGAGATATGGTGACTGTTCTCAAAGTTCAGTCTTTGAAGTATTGACTCCATTTCTATTTGCTTCCTGAATTGACTTAGATTTAAGGATATATTCTGAAATATTTCAAGTGAAAAATAATAAAGTTTTCATTTACATTAAAATACCTCAACACACACACTGTGGTAAGAAAAACAAAGGTCACACCAATAAGTTCGTGAATTCATCCTAGAAAAGGTGCTACATACCCCATCGCTGAGTATCACTATGATCATCTTCTAAGCACTCCCCTTGGGAAGCTGGGCACCGATGCCAGCACCTAGTCAGTGGTTCAAAGCAGTTTTGGAACTCCTGTCCTGGAATAGCCATTAGACCTATTGTCATAGGAAGTCTGACTATTAAATTCATGAACTCACCCTAGAAAAAGTGCTTTGAAGGGAGGACTCAGTACTTCCCAAGATGATCAGAGTGATATTCAGCAATGAAGTAGGTAGCACTTTTTCTAGGAGGAAACTTTGTGAACTTAATTGTCTGACCTTTATATATGTTAGGTTAAGTTACAACCATAGGCAGCTAGTATTCTGATCAAGAGTCCAAAGTCTAGGAGTGGTTATTTAGTATTAAAGCAAAGAAGCTACACTCGAGAAAAAGTTGCTATGAACCCTGTGATGATTCCCAACATCCCACTCTACACTGAAGCTTTGCTTCATGTTAGAAATAGATTTTCACTTGCAAAATTACTGACTTGTTAATCAGTATTTAATCTTTAATTCAAGATATGAATTAAAAGTATTCAAGATATGTGGATTGAGCATGATATTTCTAATCTTTCCAGACAAGAATGTAACAATCTAGCAAGTGACTCAAGTAGTCTCAACTCCTAGAGGTGTTTTCAAGGCTTACCTTGTGGCTGACCCACTGTCCAGCCATTTTTGGTGACTGATGTCACTAAAACAGTACCAGAATCCTGAGTAGTAATATAGTCATGCCATTCTTGAAGGAAAATTTCACATAAGGTGATTTCAAAGTACGTGGAATAAGAGAGCAAGGGCTTTAATGAGCTGGTGAAACAGGTTATAGGAAGAGTTTTTCCCACATTTCCCAGTAAATGTTTGTTTAGTATATGTATAATCTGTGTACTTGTAATAAAAAAAAATAGTACCTCTCATCTTTGCCTTTCTGAAACACATTGGAGCATAATTTACCTATATGTACGAGATCATTCACTTTTAATATTTCTTCCATCTGCTGGAATTTTACAGTTTCTTTATAGCACTGTTTTCAACCACTGATGCATATATCATCAGTGAAAATAAGTTAGATAGGCAACAAAGTTGTTTTCTTTAAGCAAGTTTCACAATGAAATGTCCTTCCAAAAACTTCACTGAACCCCAAATACCCCCTACCAGGCCCTGAATTCAACTCTGAGGATCAGATTTCAACGCAACATTCAGAGGGGCCAAACATCCAAACCCCATCAACCACCATAGTCAATGTGGAAAACATTTCCTTAAAATGCTTCCTCATTCCCCTTTGCAGTATAACTCTCACCCTGATCCCCTGACAATCACTGATATGAATTAAGTCTCTAAAGTTTTGCTTTTTCTGGAATTTCACATAAGTGGAATCACATTCCTTCACTTACCGTAGTGCTTTGAGAGTCACTGTCCTGTTCTACATGTCAGTTTGTTTCTTTTTATTGCTGGGTAGCATTCTACCGGATGGGTGCACCACAGCTCATTTATTTATCCAATCTCAAGTGGTTGGTCATTTAGGTTCCTTCTAGTTTGGGGCTATATTGCTTCACATGCAGATTTTTATTTGAACTATATTTTAATTTTCTCTTGGGTAAATACCTAGAAACAAGATTACTCAGGAGAGTGCATGTTTAACTTTACAAAATACTGCGTAAGTGGTGATAGCATTTTGTATTCTCATCAACAATGCATGATGTCATATCGCTGTTTTCCTGTATCCTTACCATCATATAGTATTGTGTTGGCATATAGATAATACTTATCAATGTATTATCTGTCTTCCTATAACCCATTTTGTCACCTCAGTAAAGCCCTAGCTCTATTTAGTCTGCTTTGATCATTGCTTTTCCCAATGACCACAGCAATTCCCGCCACAAATAGATGTTCAATGAATATTTGTTAAATAAACGAATGAAAGTTTAATGAATATAACCTCTATTTAGAGCAAAAAAACAAATCGAGGCTCTTCAGGGTTTACAGCTTGCCCAGTGGAAGAACTAAGGTAAACCTCAAGATAGCTAACACTTCATTGAACACTCTTGACATTGCATTGCTTTGTAGTCAATAGTTGTGCAAAATAATTTTATTATTAATATTCAGAATATAGATCCAGAGATGTCCTTTGGGCATAATAGCTGCTCAGTTATTATTTGTTGATCAATAAATGAAGGGGGAGACTAGAGGCTACACAGAGAAATAATGACAATGGGATACAATAAGAACTATGTTGGAAGTATGTATAATGGTCTGGGGAAGAGGTAACTTACTATTCTAGGGAGCTCAGAAGCATTGCCAGAGAAAAGAAACCTACAGTTATCTTTCCTCTCTGTTGTATCTGCCTCTTGCGTTTATTATATGTAGCATATCTATGTTTCTTTCTCTGTCTCTTCATTGTATCTGTGAGTTCCACATGAGCAGGTCATCACTGGAGTGGTGGATAGTTGGGTAGACAGGATGGACCCTGGGGACCAAATGGCAGAGAACCTTTAAACTTGAAATAAGTTTTATCTGGTCCAAAGGTCACTGGGGATGGTGACATGGGCTTTGGGAAAATTATGTGTTAACAGGTTAAAGGTGATCTCAGGAGAAAAGCAAGGAGCATTAACCAGGGCATGGAATGTTTAAGTCCTGACTACTGACAGTCCTGAGACAATGATAATGGAAGAAAAAGAAAAAAACTGGAAACAAAGAAAAACAAAAATTATCAAGTCTTTATTCATTCATTCAATAATGTTCCTAGGAGCTATGACAAAAACTTTGTATATATGATGGGTGGGACAAGTATTACCCCACTTTACAGATCATTAAATTAGGATTCCAACAAGTTAAATAATTTTCACATAGAAAAAGAATGGTAAATGAGGGTCACCTAGAGGCCTATTTAGTCTGAAAGCCCATGAACTTTCTCCTATGACATATAAGTAAAAACAATAGTAAATGATTACAATAATTATAACTCCTTAAAGGCAGGAACTGTCATAGATTTCTGTGTATCTCAAATAGGATGTGGCACAGTACTCTGTTCAAAATAATTTTAAATTGTTATATCAATCATTGAATCAAAGTTATGTACCAGGTACTTGGGTACAACATAGATAGGGTCCCCACCCTTATGGAACTTACTGTCTATTGAAAGAGTCGGGCATTAAATATCACACACTGAGTCTTTAGTTACAGTTGATATAAGTGCTATCAGACAAAGTATAAAGCACCAAGAGAATGAGAATTATTTCTGAAGTAATGTATTTAGAGGCTAAGGAGAAGACACGTCTATTTGAATGGAGATGAAATTCAGATAAGAACAACTTTAATAATTTACTGGAGAGATGTTTTATATTTTTAGTGTAATCTAGTGTTGGTGGTGTTTTACAAAATTATGTTGCATATTTTTGACAAGCTATTTTCCTCATAATATGCTATAGTAACATGTCTAAGAGTAAAATACAAAATATGGAAACAGATGTATTCATAAATGGCGTATCCCTGCATTATTTAAGTAGTCAAAAATAAGTAGTCATACTTATTAAGTATTTAATAATAGAAGAATAAATAAGTAAACTATGTTGCATCCTTTAAAAAATAATGGTTCTAAACAGTAATGTAGCAACATGGAATATGCTTGTATTATGGTCTATATAATAAAAGAAATAACATTGTGTACTTATCAAAATATGTCGAAAATATAGATAAAAATTACTGAAAGAGGCTCAGAGCCTGTGGCTCAAGTGGCTAAGGTGCCAGCCACATACACCTGAGCTGGCCAGGCCCGCCAAACAACAATGATGGCTGCAACCAAAAATAGCTGAGCATTGTGGCAGGTGCCTGTAGTCCCAGCTACTTGGGAGGCAGAGGTAGGAGAATCACTTGATCCCTGGAGTTAGAAGTTGCTATGAGCTGTAATGCCATGGCACTTGCACTCTACCCAGGGTGACAGCTTGAGGCTCTGTCTCAAAAAAATAAAATAAAATAAAATAAAAAGAATTACTGAAAGACATAGTGGAAAGACCATGAGGGACTTCTTTGTTTATTTTATAAATATTCCATAGTGTGGTTTTATTATTTTTAAACTTCAAAATACTTTTTGGAACAGAAAAAGAATAATCATAAAAAACATGTCTGACTTCTACAGATAGATCAGGAATCTCTGATTTTATGTTTTATGTTAGTGCTTAACTTGTTACCCAGCACTCTGGGACCTAATTTAGTCAACAAAAAGACTTAGAGAGAAAAAAAAAAAAAGAATTACAAACCATTACTGTTTAGTGCATACAGGAGGGTGCTATTAATAACTACAAAGGCAAAGGAGAGCATCTGCAACCCAGGGACTAACATTAGTAATAATGTTGAAGGGAGTTCTCCCAAATTATGTTTTCCAGAAGACAGCCACAGGCTCTTCTTGTGTAAGGAAGACTGATCACCTCTATTAGCCTTGAAACAAAAGCAAAGACTTCAGGATGAGGGCATTTAATTATAATGTTTATCCAATCACTCTGTAGTCATTTATATAAACAAGATGGCTTAGAGCACGAGCTTTTCTGTGAGCAGTAAAGGATAGTAGGGGTTGTATTTTGTGAAAAGTATACTTTGAGCCAAACAACCCAGCACCACACGTTAAAATTATTGGTGTTTCATACTGGGCAGTGTAAATTCTGCCCTTTCTTCTGCTTTATAGGTAGATTTTTTAGTCCATGAGCTCGTAACAGTAAGAATAACAAATAACTATAAGGGGGATATTAACACCTAATTATTTTTTACTTATACCAGGGACCATTCTAGGTACTTTTACCTATATTAACATGTTTTACCTCATTATAACCCTGGTAGGTTGATTACTGTCATTATCTCTACTTCACAGGTAAGGAAACTGAAACATAGTGTGGTTAAATAACTTGTCCAAAGTTGCTCAGTTAATGCTTGGATTTGAAGCAACACAGGTAATCTGGCTGGAAAGTTCAGTGTCCTAAGCAGCAAGCTTTATCATATACTAAAAGATCTATATCTATTTTTTGCCTTAAGACTTGAGTCTTGACTCTGCGCCTGTGGCTCAAGCGGCTAAGGCGCCAGCCACATACACCCAAGGTGGCGGGGTTCGAATCTAGCCCAGAGCCGCCAAACAACAATGATGGCTGCAACCAAAAAATAGCCAGGCGTTGTGGTGGGCGCCTGTGGTCCCAGCTACTTGGGAGGCAGAGGCAGGAGACTCGCTTGAGCCCAGGAGTTGGAGGTTGCTATGAGCTGTGATGCCACAGCACTCTACCCAGGGGGACAGCTTGAGGCTCCGTCTCAAAAAAAAAAAAAAGACTTGAGTCTTAAGGCCAGAGTCACTAATTTGGGCAAGATTAACAGAAGAACTTGTTCAGCCTCGTATTCCTTCTGCTCACAGTGCTATTTCTATTGTTCTTTTCTTTTTTCTTTTCTCTTTCCTTTGTGTAGTTTCAGATTGTAATAATTTAGAGTAAGTTCATCAGTATAGAGGGAAAAGAGGAAAATGGGATATTTTTCATTTTATTCTCAATTTATTTATTTAGAATATCTACTTTTGAGTGCTCCAGTGGCGCAATCGGTTACTGCATGGCACTGATATAATAGAATATCTACTTTTGATGTTTAAAAATATAAAAGCTGAATACCCAGAAGCCTCCTTTGAGCCACCAAGGGTTGGCACAGAGATCATGTTCAAACTTTCAACACAGTAGCCTCTGAGAAGTATCTGCTGAGATTTCAGATATCAAATGTGCAGACTCGGGAAAGCACAGTGATATGCTTGGCTATCCATGATATCTGTGATGTATAAAACACATCTTCTAGATTAAAAACATACTTTTCCATTTTAGAATTGATTTATAGATGAATAGTATCATTAGCCAGAGATAGCCCTCCCAGGAAGCCACATAAGTGACTAACTTCCACCTTATAGACTCCACTCTCCCAAATGTTTCTCCTGTGACATTTGTGCATCAGATTTCTAACGTAGCACTTTACATTTCAGTGTTGAAATGCACATACTCTACCAAAAGCAGATTACACGTGATTCCACTGCATTCACTAACAGTGCAAATCACTTTGGAAGCAGAGACCACAGCCCTGAGGGAGCAGTACATGCAGCAAGCTGAGTGAATGGAGACGCCAGGTCACCAGCTTCAGATGGGGTTGTGTAAAGTAGGAAAGTGGGCGATGGGGCTGTGGTAGGAGAGGTGGTGTAGCTGCCCCATGAGGGCAAGGCTGCAGGGTGTTTCAGAGGGATTTCTTAAAGGGGCAAGGTCCCAAAAGGGAATGCTGGTAGGAGCACACAGTGAAATACAGATGACTTCATTTAGTCTGTAGTCATCTCACTCTTTTGCCTTTCCTGATAGAAATGGCATCAAGTTACATCTAGAGAGAGCATATTATAGATAAAACAGCAGGAGTTTGAGGGTCAAACAGACCTGGATCACATCTAATTCTATCAGTACGGCTTTGGATAAGTTATCAAACATTTGGTTTCTTCCACCTATAAAAGGTGGAAACTAAATTAAACTAGAAAACATAAACACCTCCTGCAATGCACATGGTAGTTATATGCATGCCAGATCTATACGATAGACATGCAGTGGTTATAGAAAACATATATATGTATGCATACACTACACGCATACATGGATGTATTTATCTACTATAGTAATAGCTTTCTCCTTTGCTATGTTCCTTCTGCAACACACTTGCCATATTTTTTCTCCTTTACATTCTAGTTTTATGTGTGTGTGTGTGTGTGTGTGTGTATGTGCTTTTACCAAATTCTCGGAATATATAAATAATTTCCCACTAAACTAATGTTAGACCTGTTTTTTCTTGAGGTACATTAACTGACCAATTTTGAAAATTCTGTTAGCTATCTGAAATAGTAGAATGCTTGCCACTTGATAGATAGGTTCAGATAATACATTAATAACTTACATTAAGAAAAAAGAGACTCTTGCTCATAGTGAATGGTGTTAACAGTTCTTTGGCTAGCACTGCTATGCAAAGGCCACCTGTGATATGATTATAGTACAACCTTCATAGGTGACCACCTCCCTGCATTGACCACCTCCATAAGTTGACCTAATTTTTAGGAACCAGCCTTGCACCACATGTACATATCAGTACAGTGTACCTAGTCCCTTGTGTTGACCATTTTTGTGTGTTGACTAGTTACTTACAGTCCCTTGGGTGGGCAACTTACAGAGAGTCTGTATTTGAATTTATAACAATGCTAGTTTAGGATGTGAGGCAGGTCCACTGTGCTTTTCTATGTTCAAATGATTTAAATCAGAAACAGCATATCTTTGTGCCTAGGCAAAGATCTCAAATAATTATTCTATTCTCCATAACAATTTTAATATATTTTATAATTCTAAAAGAAGACTAGAGAGCTTATGGCAGTTTCAGCCAACCACACACGTGGACCTAAGTTAGTGCTGCCTGACCAGTGGGTGGAAAACGTATATAAGGAGGCCCCTCAGTTTTACCCTGCAAACCCCCAGACAGCCCCAGGCCTTCTACTGCTTCCTCACTCCAACAGGCTTAGTTAGCTGGGATTCCCAGTGGGGACGCAAAGACAGATAGCATTTTGTCCCTCCCATTACTGCACTCAATATACTTTTTGTTCTTGGAACCATCTCCAAGGATCTTAAAACTTCAAGAAAATGGAAAACATTTCTTCCTCACAAGGTTGGAGGTCTTGAACCTGAGCTTTGCAAGATTTTTTTTTTCAGATTCTCACAATTTGTGCAAGAAAAAAAATTGCAGGGTACCTGTTTTAGTTTGAAGACCTACCTTCCTTCCATTTTTTACCTAATGCTTTTTTACTTAACGCTGACACTACTATAAAATTGGAGCAAGAGATTCAGGACAAGACATTGCAGGCCCAGTTGACAGTTTTGGGGAGGCTGCGATAGGTATAATCTCTAAGCCTCCACTTGGAGTCTTTTATTTCTTTCTCTTGTCTAATGACACTGCTTAGGACTTCCAGTACTGTGTTGAATAGAAGTGGTATCTGTCCTTGCCTTTTTAGAGGAAAAGCTTTCAGCATCACCATTGAGTCTGATGTTAGCTATCAATTCATCACATAAGGCCTCTATTGTGCTGAAGAACATTCCTTCTATACTTAATCTATTGAGAATTTCTATCATAAAAGGATATTGGATTTTGTGAAATGCTTTTATGCATCTGTTGTCATGACACATGGCTTTTGTCCTTCATTCTGTTAATGTAGTGTATCACAATTACAGATTTGTACCCTCACATCTCTGGGATGAAACTCACTTGAATACTCCTTTAATTTGTAGTTGAATTTGGCTTTCTCATATTTTACTAGAAGATTTTTGTAACTGTGTTTATTGGGCTATTGGCCTGTAATTTTCTTTTCTCGTAGTGCTCTTTTCTGGGTTTCCTATCAGAGGGATGTCAGCCTCATAAAATGAGTTTGGTGGTATCCTCTTATTCACGTTTTTGGAGAGTTTAAGAAAAATGTCGGCCTCATAAAATAAGTTTGGTGGTATTCCGCTTATTCGCATTATTGGAGAGTTTGAGAAAAATTAATATTAGTTCTTCTTTAAATGTGTTGTAGAATTCAGTAGTAAAGCCATCAAGTCCTGGGCTATTCTCAGTTGGGAGGCTTTTGATTATTGATTCAATTTCCTTATTTCTCATTAGTCTGTTCAGATATCCTGTTTCTTCAGGATTCAGGTTATATATGCCTAGGAATTTATCCATTTCTTCTAGGTTATTGATTTGTTGGCCCATGATTGCTTTTATCTTTTATGACCCTTTGTATTCACGTGGTGTCAGTTTTAATGTCTCATTTTTCATTTCTGATTTTATTTTTGTGTCTTCTTTCTTATTCTCTTAGTCTAGCTCAGGTTTATTCTGTTTAAACTTTTAGTTTTGTTAATCTGTTCCATTATTTTTCTAGTCTCTATTTTGTTTCTTTCTGCTCTGATTATTTCCTTTCTTCTAATAATTTTAGACTTAGTTTATTCTTGTTTTCCTACTTTCTTGAGGTGTAATGGTAGGTTATTTTAAATCTTCTTTTTTGATGTGGGTGTTTATTGTCAGAAATTTCCGTCTTAGTACTGCTTTCACTGCATCCCACAGTTTTAGTCTGTTTTATTTTCATTGTTGTTTGTCTAAAGATATTCTTTAATTTCTCTTTTAGTTCCTTCATCGGCCCATGATGTTTAATTCCCATGTATTTGTGCATTTTCTAAAATTCCTCCTGTTACTAATTTCTAGTTTCATACCATTGTGGTTAGAAAAGATACTTAATATGATTTCAAGTATCATTTTGGTTACTGATATGGAATTTATATGAGGTTACATAACCAACATTAATCAAAAATACCAAAGGCTCCTTAGTATTTTCAATTTTTTTGGTCATAATACTTACTGAGGCCTCCCCAACAATCAGTCTACACACTCTGGGCTCTGCCTCTCCCAGTCCTGTACCCCATCTTGTCCTCTACCCCTTCTGCTTCAGCTACTTTGACACTGTTTAATCCCTCTAGCTCCCCATGCCCTGATCATACTGTACCTTACTAAATTCTGCTTCTCTTTGAGATAGGTTTTCCTTGAATACCCAGACTCAAGGTGTGGATTCTCCTTTTTTATCTTCTTAGCAGTCTAGACTTCATTATATTACATTTCACAAATGTGTTCAAATACTAGTGGCATAGGCTGTTTAATATATTTCACCTACATTTAAAGAAAGCCCCCAGGATCACCTCTATCTTACTCAATACTACACTTAGCATGGTATGTTGTGTGACATTCAATAATTTTTATTGAGTTAATTGAGCATTGTGCCTAATGCCTTGATGAGTAAGCTTTCAATAGATTCTTTTAATGTGTTTCCAAAGAGATGGAAGAAAACATACTGTAATCTAAGTTTCCCTGAAAGAATAACCTAACATAGAGGCTTAATGAAAGGTTAATTTACTTTAGGCAGCAGAAGTGAAGAGCAGGTAGAGTTACTGTTATGAACTGAATCGTCCCCACCCCCATCTGTATGTTGAGGCCCTAATTATCATTGTTACTATATTTGGAGACAGGGCCTTTAGAAGGTAATTACGTTTAAGGGAAGTCATTAGAGCAGAGCCCTAATCCAATGGGACCGTGGCCTTATAAGAAGAGGTAGAAATATTTTCCCCAAACTGGTTAACATAGTCTTCATGGAATTTTCTTAGTTATTGTGTTAAGACATTTATATTCTTCGTTTAGAAAGATTCACATGTACCCTTGTTAGATGGACCATAGGTGTGGTCCTAAAACCAGCCCACTGCTGTATCCCCTGACTGCATTGATGTACACAGCTATATTTAATTAAAAAAAAAAAAAGAGGTAGAGAGAGGTCTGTCTCTCTCTCTCTGTTACTTCTCCACTATGTGAGGGCACAGTAAGAAGGCTGCCTTCTGCAAGCCAGGAAGAGAACCCTCTCTCAAACCCAACCATGCTGCCACCACAGAACTTAGAGAAAATAACTTTTTGTTGTTTAAGCCACCCAGACTATGGGTTATGGTATCTTGAGCAAACCAATACAATGATATTAGAAAGCAGACAAAGTTGGTAAGAAATTATGTTGTCTAATTGGACCAGCACATGTGACTGATGCTTAATTTCATAGGATCTATAAGAAAGCTTATGAAATCCAGCATAAAAAGGAAAAGGAAAGCATATATCTGTCAGTCCCTATCCTCCATTAGTTAAGGGTGGCAGCAGCATAAGGGCAGCTTAAGAAAGAAACACATGGTGCAGCCTTTAGCTCAAAGGAATGCTTATGCCAAAGAGGAATATTTTGAGGTGTCTCTTCTAGTCTCCTACAATGACATGATAAGCTGTTTCTACTATTGAAAATAATACAAATATTTAAGGCATGTAATTCTAATTGCACAAGGTATAATAAGAGAAATATATATTCTCCTGTGATTCCACCATGGTTACAAATATTTTTGAGTTTTCAGAAGAGAAAAAAGAGAGACAAAGCTAGATATAAGAGAGACTTTGAGATAATTTGTACACACTTAAATGAGGAAGTAAATTTAGAGCTGCCACAAGAACCAATTATTTTTTCAAATACATTTTATTGTTATAAAAATAATCCATGCATATCCTGAAAAACACAAATAGTGTAGAATGATTATAATTAAAAGCACCAGTTCACTCAAAAACAATACTTTTAACAAAGTTTTTGATTATTTTTGGTGCTACCACTAAATCTCTACACAATATGCTTATAGTATTACTTTTTCTTATTTTACCAATGTTAAATGTGACTAATTTACTTTTCACTCTTATACATATGGATTTAGCTCATTTTCTACAACCACCCCCAACCATCCTCCTCACTGTACCTTCCTTTTCAATATAATTATATCACATCCTAGGTTCTACCATCCCTGTAACCTCTGTAACCATAAATAAATCAATCACCACGAATAACATTTATGCCTTTCCATTTCTTGTTCTATCTCAGCCATAGACAGGACTCCTCACATTCAACCTTGTAAAAGATGAATAACTCTCACCTTTTCTTCCAGCTCTCTGTTCCTCCCACTACCTCCTCATGCCTGATTCCATTATAGTGGCTATTAATATATCGTATTTTGTAGTCATGGTTAAGTAATTTGCCTAAAGGTTGATTTTAAAAACTAAAAAAAAAAAAAAAAATCTTTATGTAATTACAACTATGTAAATACCATTTACTGTAGAGCCAAGTAGTGTGCAATGATTCTTCTCTGTCTTCATGGCTTCGATGCCATGATTCCTATGACATTTAAAAATAATATTCTAGGGAAGTGCCTGTGGCTCAAAGGAGTAGGGTGCTGGCCCCATATGTCGGAGGTGGCAGGTTCAAATCCAGCCCTGGCTAAAAACTGCAAAAAAAAAACTATAAAATAAAAATAATATTCTGAGTATATACTTACAGAATGGTGATATAAAGAGTAGTTTAGACACTCCTCCAAGTAAAACAATCATAGTGGTAAAAATTATTTTAAAAAGCAATAATGAAAAGTTTCTAGAACTTTTCTTAAAGGTGTACCACAAATGACCAAAAAAATTATTCAAGAAAATCCACTGTCCAAGATTCATAAGTCAAATATTACTAAATCTAAGCAAATAAATAAATAAATAGTGTCATAATTGTGGGAAACTTCAACACTCCACTGGACAGATTATCATGCCAGAAGATAAGTAAACACTAGACTTAAAGAGGACTCTGGAACAAATGGACACAGCAGAGATCTATAAAACATCCTACCCCCAAACTGCAAAATATACATTCTTCTCATCAGCACATGGGACATTTTCGGTAGATTATATGTTAGCCCCCAAAACAAGTCTCAGAAAAACTGAAATCATTCTCTGTGTCTTCTCACATTACAGTTGATTAAAGTAGAAATCAACTCCAATAGGAACTCTCAAATCTACACAAAATCATGAAAATTAAATAACCTGCTGCTGAACAGTCCAAGGACTTGGGTCAATGAGAAAATTAAGATATAAATCAAAAGATTTTTTCAAATTAAATGACAATCATGACAAAAGAATTGAAAAATCTACGGGATACAGCAAAAGCAGTGTTAACTGGGAACTTTATAGTCTTAAATGAAAAAGCTAGACCACATGGTAATGAACTACTGTCACACTTTAAGGAACCAGAAAAAGAGGAATAAACCAAACCTAAAGAAAAGAAATAACGTAAGTCAGAGAAGATCTAAACAAGATGGAAACAAACAAAAAAAAAATGATACAAAATATCAGCAAAAAGTTGGTTTTTTGAAAAGGTAACCAAAATCAATAGACTTTTAGTTAGATTAACCAGAAATAGAAGAGAAAGGACTCAAATAAGGTCAATCAGAAATGAAAAAAGAGACATTACAATACATACCACAGAAATACAAAATATCATCTGTGGCTACTATGAAAACCTCTACACACACAAATGAGAAAACCTAGAATAAATGATAACATTTTGGAAACACATAGACTTCCTAAGCTTAAACCAGGAGGAAATAGAAATCCTGAATAGACAAATAGTTAATAATGAAATTGAAACAGTAATAAAAACTCTCTCAATAAAAAGAAAGCCCCAGACCAGATAGATTCAAGACCTACAAAAAAGAATTGGTACACATTCTACTAAATCTGGTTTGTAACTTTGAGAAGGTGAGAATCCTCTCTAACTCATTCTATGAAGCCAGTATCACCCTGATACCAAAGCCAGGAAAGGACAAAACAAAAAATCTTTCATGAACATAGATGCAAAAATCCTCAACAAAATACTAGTAAATGAAATTCAACAGCATATAAAAAAAATAATTGACTATGATCAAGTAGGAATCATCTCAGGGATGCAAGGATAGTTCAGTATATGCAAATCAATAAATGTGATTTACCATATAAACAGAATTAAAAACAAAGGTTTATGATTATCTCAGTAGTTGCTGAAAAAACATTTGATAAAACCTAGCATTGCTTTGTGATAAAAACTCTCAACAAACTGGCACAGAGGGAACATACCACAAAATGATAAAAGCCATACATGGTGAACCCCTGGCCAACATCCTACTGAATAGGATAAAAGTTGAAATCATCTCATAAGAACCAAACAAGACAAGGATACCCACTGTTACCACTTCTATTCAGTATAGTGCTAGAAATCCTAGCCAGAGCAATCAGGCAAGAGAAATAAGAAAAGGGCATCCAAACTTGGAAAGAGTAGATCAAACTATCCCTGTTGGCCAATGATATGATAGTATACCTAGAAAACCCTAAAAACTCAGGCAGCACTCTATACCAAGAGTTGCGGGTTCAAACCCAGCGCTGGCTAAACTGCAACAAAAAAATAGCCAGGCATTGTGGCAAGCACCTGTAGTCCCAGCTACTCAGAAGGCTGACAAGAGAATTGGCTAAGCTCAAGGGCTGGAGATTGCTGTGAGCTGTGATGCCATGGCACTCTACTGAGGGTGACAGAGTGAGACTCTGTCTCAAAAAAATAAAAAATAAAAATAAAAACTCCAACAAAGACACCTAGAATTGATAAATAAATTCAGTAAAGTTTCAAGTTACAAAATCAAGGCACACAAATCAATAACATTTCTAAATAGTAATCACAGTCAAGCTGAGAGTCAAATCTAGAACTCAATACCATTTACAGTAACCACAAGGAAATTAAAATACCTAAGATATGAGATATGTAGATCCTTAGATATGTAGAATATCTCTATAAGGAGTACTACAGAACACTGATGAAAGAAATCGTAGCTGACACAATGAAAAAATGTCCCATGTTCATGAATTAGAAGAATCACCATTGTTAAAATGTCCACATTTTCCAAAGTGATTTACAGATTCAGTGCAATTTCAATTAAAATTCCAATATCATTTCCCAAGGATCTAGAGAAAATAATCATAAGCTTCAAAGGGAACCCAAAAAGACCCTGAATAGCTAAAGCAATCCTAAGCAAAAGCAACAAATCTGGAGCTATCACATGGTACTTGACTTGAAATTATAGTACAAGGCTATAGTAACCAAAACAGCATGGTACTGCTATAAATGTAGCCACATAGACTGATGGAACAGAATAAAGAACTAAGAAATAAAACCAAGAAGCAAAAAGCAATTGACTTTTATTAAGCAGATAAAAATATAACACTGGGGAAAGGATGTCCTATTCAATAAATGGTGCTGAGAAAACTGGATAGCC
The DNA here is from genome assembly GCA_963574575.1 of Galagoides demidoff. Classification (NCBI taxonomy): domain Eukaryota; kingdom Metazoa; phylum Chordata; class Mammalia; order Primates; family Galagidae; genus Galagoides; species Galagoides demidoff. The sequence goes on from CAUYQV010097336.1 coordinate 37,963, forward strand.
ACATACAGAAGGATGAAATTGGTTCCCCATCTCTCATTATATGCAAAAATTAACTCAAGATGGGCTAAGGACTTAAATGTAAGTCCTGCAACCATAAAAATTCTAGAAGAAAACATGGGAAAAATTCTTCTGGATATCAGCTGAGGCAAAGAATTTATGAATAAGACTTCAAAAGCAAATACAACAAAAACAAAAATAAATAAATGGCATTTAATTAAACTAAAAAGTTTCTGCACAGAATGGAACATGACCAACCAAGGGAAAAGACAAGCAATAAAAAAGGAAAAAATATTCCCTTGTAAACTAAACAGCTGGTGGAGGGCTAATATCCAGGAAAAATGGGATGGTAAAAAAAGGACAAATTACACACTGTTGTACAACCACTATGGAAAGCAGTGTGGAGATGTTTCAAAGAACTAAAACTAGATCAATCATTCAGTTCAGCAATCCCACTTCTGGGTATCTACCCAAAGGAAAACAAGTCACTACATTAAAATGTCACTTGTACTCAAATTTTTATTGTAGCACATTTCACAATTGCAAAGATAAGTGCCTATCAAATGATGAGTGGATAAACAAAATATGATAGATGTCTCTTATGGAGTACTACTTATCAATAAAAAGCAATGACATAATGTCATTTGCAGCAACTTGGATGGAACTAGAGAACATTATCCTAAGTGAAGTATCAGGAATGGAAAAACAGATAACCATGTTTCTCACTTGTAAGTGGGAGCTACATGAAAGATATATAAATGGTCATAAAGAACGGTAAGGGACATTGAAAACTAAAACAGGGAGTAATGGTGTTGATGTAATTTCTTTTTTTTTTTTTTTGAGACGGAGCCTCAAGCTATCCCCCTGGGTAGAGTGCCATGGCATCACAACTCATAGCAACCTCCAACTCCTGGGCTCAAGCAAGTCTCCTGCCTCAGCCTCCCAAGTAGCTGGGACCACAGGCACCCGCCACAACGCCCGGCCATTTTTTGGTTGCAGCCATCATTGTTGTTTGGTGGGCCCGGGCTGGGGATTTGAACCCGCCACCTTAGATGTACGTGGCTGGTGTCTTAGCCGATTGAGCCACAGGCGCCGAGCCATAACCACTTTTAAGTATACAGTTCAGTAGCATTCAATTCACTCACAAGGTTGTACGACCATCCATCTCCAGAATTTTTTCATTATCCAAAACAGAAACTGTCTATGAGTTAACAGTAACTTCCCATTCCCCTTTCTCCCAGTCCCTGGAAACCAGCATTGTACGTTCTGTCTCTGAATTTGACTTCTCCAAGGACCTCATAGGAGTAGAATCACACAGGTTGCCTCCTCCTTCACATCACCTTCTCTGAGTCCCTCTGTCCCCTTCTACTTCTTTCTAAAACCTGTTGTGATGTCATTGACGGCCCACCTGGAATCCTCATCTCAACCTTCTTAATTTACTCACCTCTGCAAAGATCCTTTTTCCAAATAATTTATTGTTTACAGGTTCCATGGATTAGGACTTGATATCTTTTAATGGCCATTATTCAGGCTACTGTAATCAGTAGAGGTGACAGAGTCTGCATATGGAAGGGTTTGCTGGAGGAAGCAGGATCGGAAATTCTTTGAGGGGGAAGGGCAGAGGCACTGCTGGAGTGGGTAAAAAGTTGCCAAGCAAAGAGGAGGTGAAGGTGAGTGAGAAGGTCCAGAAAAGACAACTAATGAGCTCACCTAAGGCTACCTCTGAGAGTGGGTGTCTGGGCCTGGTGGGAGTGAAGAGGGAGGATGGAAAGCTGGGAGGGTCAAAACACTCCTGATTCTCCCTCCAAAGCTGAAATCGCAAGAGGTTGATCTGAGTCCCAGCTCAGCTCCTGACTTGTCCACTGACCTTGGGCAAGTCCTCTGTGTTCTCCAGGCATCACTTCTACAGTGGAGACACAACTCAATCCAACAGAGGCTTGCTAAGTTCTTACCATGCATATCAGCCTTGGGCTGGGACCAGAACCGAGGCTATTGGGGGTGGGTTGTAACTCTTTCCTCTAGATCCCAAATCACAGACTGGCTTCAGGAGGAACTGGGATGAGAAGCTACCATCCCCAGAGCCCCTCACAGGATACTGCCTCAATGGTGCCCTCTAGCTGAGGCAGCAGGAAGAGTCCATGGCTGGGAGCCAGGAGGCTTAGGTTCAGGTACTTGTTCCTCTCTGCCAAGTAGCCTTAGGCAAATCAATGCCCTCTCTGAAAATGTTTCTTTACCTGTCAAATTTGGCAGGATTTGACCAGTTGGTCCCTCAAGAAGGATCCTGGTGCAATTCTCACTCTAGCCAGGCTCCTGAAGCTCTCTGGGCCTCCTTCTTTTCTCTGTTCACTGGGGGCAATAAGCCCTAGGGAACGTACATCAGAAGCATCCCAACCTCACTCCATCCTCAGTGCCATTGCCTCCTGTGTCTGCCAGCCCCTAGGATGACATTTTCTACGCTCACCACCATTTCTTTTCTTTTTTCCTAGTCAAACAATTTTAATTAAGTGCATTTCAGCAGTGAAAGTGCAATCACATGAAAAGCCCCATATTTTGCATGTTTAAGTCACGTGTTTTCACTGTCTTTGTTTGTAAGGAGTTAAAGGGGGAACCCACCCTTGAAATTTTTTTTTTCAGACAGAGTCTCACCATCACCCTGGGTAGAGTGCTGTGTCATCCTAGCTCACAGCAACTTTTAAACTCTTAGGCTTAAGCAACCCTTTTGCCTTAGCCTCCTGAGTAGCTGGGACTACAGGTACCCACCACTGTACCCAGCGAGTTTTTCTATTTTTAGGAGGAACAGGGTCTCACTCCTGCCCAAGCTGGTCTTGAACTCCTGAGCTCAAACAACCCACCTGCCTTGGTAAATCCAGAGTGCTAGGATTATAGGCGTAAGCTACCACGCCCAGCCCTGAATATTCTTTCTAGTGGTGGATTAAGGTGCCTATTGTTCTGGGGTGCTGCTCATGTTGCATTTATGATTTGTCCAAATAAATTTACAAGCAGTAGGTAGTTTTGTTACTGGAGAATCATCAATTGTACAGTGAAGCCCGTGATGCCATTCAGGAGGCACCATGCTCCATCCTTATCCCAAAATGTGTTTTTGCCATTCATTCCATAGTAGATATAACCCATCAGTTGACAGACCCCAAAATTGCTCTCTGTCTTCATAGAATTTGTTTCCATATGTCTTCCCCCACTAATATACCAACCCTCACATCATTTGCCCTAAAAAAAAATTCGTACGTAGCCGAGGAGGCTACTGTAATCTCTGAACCTCTGTGGCCTGTCCTTCAGGACTCCATCTTATCTCAGCTCCCCACCATGTCTAAAAGCAGGAACAGGGGTGACCGTTGCTCACAAAGCATCAAGCTCCTCCCTGGACACTCCTCACCCAACAAGCTCAGCAGGTACATAGAGATATCAGGTAGGCCTGCCTGATTGGAATCCTGCGTCATCTTCTCATTAGCTAGGCAACCTCAGAACAAGTTACCTAAATTTGGGAGGGCCTCATTTTCCTCCCCTGCAAATCAGGGGTAATAACATCTGAGAAAAAAATGAGAGACCATAGGGGAAATTCTGCAGCAAACTGCCAAGCACATATTTAGTGCTCAAGAAAATGATTCACTTGTATCTTTTCAACGTCATCACCTATCTGGACTCAAAGATGAGGAGCCCTGAGACGGGACCCCACCCCCGCAAAGCAGGAGGCAGATACAAGGAGGATGCATGAATTCTGTGTTGTGACAGGCCATACAACTTCAGCCTTCACAACGACCTAGTGTGATCCCCATGTTGTGGCTGAGACTCAAAAGGGTTAAGCAACTTGGCCCAGTTTCCTCAGTTGGCAAATGGCCAAGCTGGCACTCACCCCTCTGCCAAAGTTTATATTTTAACCACTAGTGCAGAGAGAAGGAAGAGGAGAGGACAAAGCAAGAAGTGAAACCTTAGACCAGACTGCCAGGCTACTACTCCTGGGACAGCTTCCAGCTGTGCCTTCCCCCACTGGACCCCCAGTTGGGCACTTGGCCCGGCTGCCTGAAGGTGTGAGGCATTTCCATGGGTCACTAATTATAACAGGTGCAGGCAAAAATCAGCAGTGGTACAGGCACCTTCTCCTGCCAAACGCCTTGGTTTCCTAAAAACTCAGAGGTCAGTATGAGAGCAGAGGAAGAGTTAACCATCACTCAGTTCCTGGATGGAGACATGAACACCTCAGTGTGACTTTCCCCCTCTCCATGATCCCAACTCCATCTGTGAGATAAAGCAGAGAAGCAGCTCCTGACAGAAGGTGGCCCAGAGGCCTGCAGGCACCGCTGAGACCCTCACCTGCGAGCTTTGCCCCGGCCCCACACCGCCAAGTGGCCGCTGAGGCTGGGATTCCAGGAACAGAGAAACCGGGGGTAAAAGTCCCTGGGTGAGTCCACTTAGACTAGTTAGTTTGAGCAGTCAAAATAATAGAGATAGAAAGTAGAACAGTAGTTGCCAGGAGCTGAGAGGATGGAAAAATGGGGAATTACTGTTTAATGGGCACGAAGTTTCCAGTTATGCAAAACAAAAAGAGTTGTGGCAGTAGATGGTGGTGATGGTTTCATACATTTGAATATTTAATACCACTGAACCATGCACTTAAAAGTGGTTAAGGTGGTTAAGTGTAATGTTATATATCAATATATATTATACCACATTAAAAATAATAAAGGAAATGAGTGATGGTTAACTCTTCCTCTGCTCTCATACTGGGCCCATTCTAGTTTTTTCTTTTTTTATTTCAGATTACTATAAGGGTACATACAATTGGGTCACACTGTTTGCATTTGTTAGGTGGCATCCGAGCTGTAGTTGAGTCCTTCACCCATGTGTATATGGAGGTATGCCATATACACATAAGTAGGGAGCTACATTGCACCTGTTAGGTGGGAGCTTACCGAAACCCCACTGGTCTTGCCCCCTCCCCCTACTTGAACTTAATTGTTTTTCTCTCCTGTGAGCCTGTAGTTGTTTACCCACTAGTTTCAAATTAGTGTTGAGTAATAGGGTATCTTTCTGTTCTTGAGATGCTATACTAAGGACAATGTTCTTTAACTTCATCCAGGTAAACACAAAAGATATAAATTCTCCAACTTTTCTATGGCTAAATGTATTCCATGGTATACATATACCACCATTGATTAATCCATTCATAAGTTGATGGGCACTTGGGTTCTTTCCATGTCTGCAACTGTGAATTAATCTGCTATCAACATTCTAGAGCATATGTCCTTAAGGTAAAATCATTTTTTTCTTGTGGGTAGATACCTTGTAATGGAGTTGTGGGATCAAATGGAAGGTCTACTTTTAGCTCTTTGAAGAGTCTCCATACTTCTTTGCATAGAGGCTGTATTAGTTCACAGTTTCACCAGCAACATAGACGTGTTCCCTTCCCTCCACACTCACTCCAGCATCTGCAGCTTTGGGACTTTGTGATGTGGCTTATTCTCACCAGGGTTAGCATAATAAGTTATTTATTTATTTATTTATCGGTAGAGTGCTGTGGCATCACAGCTCATAGCAATCTCCAGCTCCTGGGCTTAGGCAATTCTCTTGCCTCAGCCTCCCGAGTAGCTGGGACTATAGGCACCTGCCACAACGCCTGGATATTTTTTGTTGCAGTTTCGCCAGGGTCAGGTTTGAACCCGCCAGCCTCAGTATATGGGGCCAGTGCCCTACTCACTGAGCCACAGGTGCCACCCATAATAAGTTTTTTAAATGGGCTCAGCACCTGTAGCTCAGCAGCAAGGGCACCAGCCACATACACTGGAACTGGAGGTTTCCAACCCAGCCTGGGCCTGCCAAACAACAATGACAACTACTACCAAAAAAAAGCTGGGTGTTGTGGCAGGTGCCTGCAGTCTCAGCTACTTGGGAGGCTGAGGCAAGAAAATCACTTAAGTCCAAGAGTTGGAGGTTGCTGTGAGCTTGACGGCACAGCACTCTACTGAGTGTGACATAGTGAGACTCTGTCTCAAAAAATAAAGTAAAATAAATAGAGCAGTGGCTGGTAAACTTTAGGCCACAATCTCTACCTCAGGTCCTCCCAGTGAATGAAGGAAAGTTCCCATGTGACGTTCCTGTGCTGTTCTTTATGCAGGGGCACATCTCCCCCTACTCTTCGGGTTCTCACAATCCTTTAATCTCACCTTTGATCTCTCCCAGGAGGCTTCCCAATCTGCACCCCACTCATAGCCTAAATGCTGTCCTGCCCTCATCTTTCCTACACTTATCTCAGTTTTCAACTTACATTTATACATATGACTACACTTTCAAGATCTGTACCCATCCCCAGTAAATGATAAGCTTCACAAAAGTGACACCAGTGTCTGCTAGCCATCACTGTCCCTTCCTAGGGAATGCTGGCAAATAGCAGATGCTCGCAAATATTAGCTGGGTGAATAAATGAAGTACAATAATCAACATAACCATTATAATGTGGTAAATGCTCTGATTCCGAGGCCCAGTGAGGCAAAACATGTCTAACTGTGAGTTATTTAAGGAGGTAGAGAGAGGATATTTCCATTGGGTCTTTTCTTTTTTTTTTAAGAGTCTCATTCTGTGTCTTGGTAGAGTGCCATGGTATCATAGCTCACAGGAACCTCAACTCCTGGGCTCAAGCAATCCTCCTGCCTCAGTCTCCTGAATAGCTGGGACCATAGGTGCCCGTCACAACATCCGGTTAGTTTTTCTGTTTTTAGTAAAGACTGAGTGTTGCTCTTGCTCAACCTGGTCTTGAACTCTGGAGCTCAAGTAATCCATCTGCCTTCGCCTCCCAGAGTACTAGGATTATAGGAGTGAGACAAGCCCACATTGAGTCTTTTTTTTTTATTGTTGGGGAATCACTGAGGGTACAAAGAACCAGGTTATACTATTTGCATTTGTTAGGTAAAGTCCCTCTTATAATTGTGTCCCACCCCCAAGAGGTGTGATCTCCCATCCCCCTCCCTCCTTCTCTTGCTCTGCTCCCCCATTACCCCCCACCCTGCTATATACTAGCATCAATTGTCCTCATATCAGAATTGAGTACATTAGATTCTTGCTTCTCCATTCTTGTAATGCTTTACTAAGAATGTGTTCCAACTCCACCCAGGTTAATACAAAAGATGCAAAATCACCATCTTTTTAGCGGCTGAATAGTATTCCATGATATACATATACCACAGCTTGTTAATCCATTCCTGGGTTGGTGGGCATTTAGGTTGTTTCCACAGTTTGACAGTTGTAAATTGAGCTGTGATAAACAGTCTAGTGCAAATGTCCTTATGATAAAAGGATTTTTTTTCTTCTGGGTAGATGCCCAATAATGGCATTGCAGGATCAAATGGGAGGTCTAATTTGAGTTCTCTCAGGATTCTCCATACTTCCTTCCAAAAGGGTTGTATTAGTTTGTAGTCCCAACAGCAGTGTAAAAGTGTCCCCTTCTCTCCACATCCACACCAGCACCTGTAGCTTTGAGACTTTGTGATGTTGGCTATTCTTAGTAAGGTTAGGTGATATCTTACAGTGGTTTTGATTTGCATTTCTCTGATGATTAGGGATGATGAGCATTTTTTCATATGTTTGTTAGCCATTCATCTGTTTTCTTTCAAGAAGCTTCTATTCATCTCTCTTGCCCATTGATATAAGGGATTGTTGGCTCTTTTCTTGTTGCTTAACTTGAGTTCTCTGTAGATTCTAGTTATAAAGCTTTTGTCCAATTCATAACATGCAATTATCTTTTCCCATTCTTTTTTTTCTTTTTTTTTTTTTTATTGAATGGTAACTATGTACATTAATGCACTTCTGGGGTACAGTGTGGGGTTTTCACACACAATCCGAAACACTTCCATCAAACTGGTTAACATAGCTTTCCTGTCATTTTCTTAGTTATTATTTTAAAACATTCACATTTTGCTCTTAGAAAGATTCACTTGTACCCTTGTAAGATAAACCTCAGAAGTGATCCCTCATCTTTTCCCATTCTGATGGTTGTCTTTCTGCTTTGGTTGTTGTCTCCTTAGCTGTACAGAAGCTATTCGGTTTAATTAAGTCCCATTTGTTTACTTTTGTTGTTGTTGCAATTACCACTGGAGTCTTCTTTATAAAGTCTTTCCCCAAACTGATATCTTCCAGTATTTTCCCCACATTTTCTATGAGGATTTTTATTATTTCATGACTTAGATTTAGATCTTTTATCCATCTTGAATCAATTTTTGTGAGTGGAGAAATGTGTGGGTCCAGTTTCAGTCTTTTATATGTGATTATCTAGTCCTCCCAGCACCATTTATTGAATAGAGATTCTTTCCCCAAAGGTATGTTCTTCTTTGGTCTATCAAAGATCAGGTGGCTATAGTATAAAAAAATACAGTAATGTCTTAAGATATAAAATCAATGTCCACAAATCAGTAGCTTTTGTATATACCAAGAACAGCCAAGATGAGAAGAAGCTAATCAAAGACACAATATCCTTCACAGTAGCTTCAAAGGAAATGAAATATCTAGCAATATACCTAACAAAAGAAGTGAAGAAAATTATGAAACCCTAAGAAAAGAAAATAGCAGAAGATATTAACAAATGAAAGAACATACCATGCTCATGGCTGAGAAAAATCAACATTGTTAAAATGTCTATACTTCCCAAAACAATCTACAGAGTCAAAGCAATCCCCATTAAAATATTATCATCATACTTTCAAGATTTGGAAAAAATAATTCTTCATTTTGTATGGAACCAGAAAAAAACCTCATATAGCTAAGGCGATTCTTAGTAATGAAAACAAGGCCAAAGGCATCAGCCTACCAGACTTTAGGCTATATCCATATTGAGTCTTAAGAGATAAGTAGGCAGCACAGCTAGGGAAGGTATGAGCACACTGGCATGAGTATTCAGGGAGTGGGAAGTGCCTGTGGTCTGCATGGCTGGGCAGAACAGCAGGAGATAAGCCCACAGTCGTGGGCAGGAATTGGACCACAGGGGACCTTGGGTAGCAAGATAAACTTACTGAAATGTATTCCCTGGAACACTGGGGAGACAGTAAAGCAAGAGTTCTAACCTCAGATTCACGAATCCCTCACAGTGCAGTTGTGGTCATATTCGTGTTCTCTTGCAAAGATGGTCACAGCTTGATCAGATTCTCAGATCCAAAACCACACTAGTTAAAAGAATCCCACCACCACCCAGGTCATAACTTTTTTAGTACTTATAAAAAATGCACAGGGTACAAGAAAATGCATACACACCTTTTTTTTAAAAAAAAAAAAAAAAGAGTCTCACTTTGTCACCCTCAGTTAGAGTGTCATGGCGTCGTAGCTCACAGCAACCTCACATTCTTAGGTTCAAACTATCCTCTTGCCTCAGTTTCTCACTTTTAGCAGACATGGGGGTTTCACTCTTGCTTAGACTAGTCTCAAACACATAAGATCAAGCAATCCACTCACCTCAGCCCCCCAGAGTGCTAGGATTCCAGGGGTGAGCCACTGTGCCCAGTCAAAATGCATACAGATCTTTAAAAAAGGAAAATATCTGTCTTAAAACATACCTACAACAAAGGAGTGGAGCAAGATGGCAGAGGGGATGCATCCCTGGGTCAACTCTCCTGGTGGTTTCAGGTAAAATAGAGACCAGCCAAAAACAAGATAGAGACACACAGGCCCCCAGGGTCTCAGGCCATAGCGTTATATGCATCCTTGGCAAAGGTCTAGGGGAAAAGGTACAGACACCATTCCCAGCTTCTGCCCAAAAAGGCTAGTAAAATACTACTCCTGGAGCCCCCAACCCAACTTCCTCTTACCTGCTCACCTAGCCAAATGGAGTAAATTCAGCATGGGGCAGAGTCAGCGGAAAAACTCCGGTAGTACAAATAACCAAAGTGATCAACCCCCCAAGGAAGGATGTGGCAGACGCAACTGAAGATCCAACCCATAAACAGATGGCTGAGATAACAGAAATCGAGTTCAGAATACGGATAATAAATAAGATTAATAGAATGGAAGAAAGGAAAGAGCTAGAACTTTAAGAAATTATTCAAAAAATGTCTCAAGAAGTTATTCAAAAGATGACTCAAGAATTCAACAATTTCAAAGATAAAATGATCAAAGATTTTGAAACTTTGAGGCAAGAGTTCATAGCCCTCAAAGATTAGAAAAATACAGTTGAATCTCTTCATATAACAGAGTGGAACAAGCTGAAAAAAGGATCTCTGACATTGAAGACAAAGCCTTTGAACAAGACCAAGAGCACAAAGATGAAAAGAAATGGAAAGCAAAAACAGATCTTTCTCTCAGAGAGCTCTGGGATAATTCAAAGAAAACTAATATTCACCTTATAGGAATCCCTGAAAATGATGAAGCTCTTCTTCATGAAATTTTGAAAGAGAATTTTCCACACATGCCAAGAGATTCTGAAATTCAGATAGCAGATAGTTTCAGAACCCCAACATGACTCAACTCAAACAAGACATCCCCCAGGCACATCATAATTAACTTCACTAAAGTTAATATGAAAGAGAAAATTCTGAAAGCAATTAGACACAAGAAAACCATAACCTACAAAGGAAAGAGTATTAGAATGACTGCAGATCTTCCTGCTAAAATCTTTCAGGCTAGAAGAGGATGGTCAGCAACTTTTAATCTCCTAAAACAAAACAACTTCCATCCCAGGATCCTATATCCAGCTAAACTGAGTTTCATCTATGATGGAGAAATTAAATACTTTAATGACATCCACATGTTGAAGAAATTTACCATAACTAAACCAGCTCTGCAGGAAATTCTCAAACTTATCCTCCATATTTACCATTGCAATCCCCCACTACAAAAGTAAACTCACCCAGAAACTTTTGATCAAATTTCAACTTCCACAGTGGCAAAAGGATTAAAAATGCATACTGGACTTTTGAGCAACTTGAGGACCAAGATCTCATCAGGCCTATCAATACTTTCAATCAACGTGAATGGCCTAAACTGTCCTTTAAAGAGGCACAGATTGGCTGATTGGATACAGAGAAACCCAGACCAGATATCTGCTGCGTCCAAGAAACACATATTACTTTAAAAGATAAATACAGACTCAGGGTGAAGGGATGGTCTTCTATATTCGAAGCAAATGGAAACCAGAAAAAAGCAGGTGTTGCAATTTTATTTGCAGATACCTTAGTGTTTAAACCAATAAAAATAAGCAAAGATAAGGATGGCCATTTTATATTTGTCAAGGGTAATACCCAAGATGATGAGATTTCAATTATCAATATCTATGCACCGAACCAGATGCACCTCAATTCATAAGAGATACTCTAACAGGTATGAGCAACTTGATCTCTCCCAGCTCTATCATAGTCGGAGATTTCAACACTCCTTTGGCAGTGTTGGATCGATCCTCCAATAAGAAGCTTAGCAAGGAAATTTTAGATTTAAATTTAACTATTCATCTTTTGGACCTAACAGACATCTACAGAACATTTCATCCAAACAAGCCTGAATACACATTTTACTTTTCAGTTCATGGAACATACTCCAAAATCAATCACATCTTAGACCATAAGTCTAACCTAAGTAAATTTAAAAGAATAGAAATTATTCCATGCATCTTCTCAGACCATCATGGAATAAAAGTTGAACTCAGTAACAATAGGAATCTGCAGTCTCATACAAAAACATGGAAGCTAAATAACCTTATGCTAAAGGACAAATGGGTCAGAGATGAGATCAGGAAGGAAATTACCAAATTTTTAGTACAAAATGACAATTAAGACATGAGTTGTCAGAACCTCTGGGATACTGCAAAAGCAGTCCTAAGAGGGAAATTTATAGCTCTGCAAGCCTTCCTCAAGAAAACGGAAAGAGAGGAAGTTAACAACTTAATGAGACATCTCAAGCAACTGGAAAAAGAAGAACAGTTCAATCCCAAACCCAGCAGAAGAAAAGAAATAACCAAAATTAGAGCAGAATAAATGAAATAGGAAACAAAATGATTATAGAACAGATCAATAAATCAAAAAGTTGGTTTTTTGAAAAGGTTAATAAAATAGATAAACCTTTGGTTAATCTAACCAAGAAAAAAAGAGTATAATCTCATCAATCAGAAATGGTAAAGATGAAACAACAACAGACCCCCTAGAAATTCGAAAAATCCTCAATGAATATTATAAGAAACTTTATTCCCAGAACTATGAAAATCTGAAAGAAATCAACCAATACTTGGAAGCATGCCATCTCCCAAAACTTAGCCAGAATGAAGTGGAAATGTTGATCAGGCCTATATCAAGTTCTGAAATAGCATCAGCTATACAAAATTTCCCCAAAAAGAAAAGTCCAGGACCAGACGGCTTCACATCAGAGTTCTACCAAACCTTTAAAGAGGAATTAGTACCTATATTATTCAACCTTTTCCAAAATATTGAAAAAGACGGAATACTACCCAACACATTCTATGGCGCAAACATCACCTTAATTCCCAAACCAGGAAAAGACCCAACAAGAAAAGAAAATTATAGACCAATATCTCTAATGAATATTGATGTGAATATATTCAACAAGATCCTAATGAACAGAATCCAGCAACACATAAAAAAAATTATACACCATGACTAAGTGGGTTTTATCCCAGGATCTCAAGGATGGTTCAACATATGTAAATCTATAAATCACATAAACAAATCAAAAAACAAAGACCATATGATTCTCTCAATTGATGCAGAAAAAGCTTTTGATAATATCCAGCATCGCTTCATGATCAGAACACTTAAGAAAAATGGTATAGCAGGGACATTTCTCAAGTTGATAGAGGCCATCTATACTAAACCTACAGCCTATATTGTAATCAATGGAGTTAAACTGAAATCATTTCCACTCAGATCAGGAACCAGGCAAGGTTGCCCATTGTCCCCATTGCTATTTAACATTGTAATGGAAGTTCTAGCTATTGCAATTTGGGAAGAAAAGGTGATTAAGGGTATCCATATAGGAACAGAAGAGATTAAACTTTCACTTTTCACAGATGATATGATTGTCTATCTGGAAAATACCAGGGATTCAACTAAAAAACTCTTAGAAGTGATCAAGGAATATAGCGGCATATCAGGATACAGAATCAACACTCATTAATCTGTAGCCTTTTATGTATACCAACAGCAGCCAAGCTAAAAAAACAGTCAAGGACTCTATCTTGTTCACAGTAGTGCCAAAGAAGATGAAATATTTGGGAGTATACTTAACAAAGGATGTGAAAGATCTCTATAAAGAGAACTATGAAACTCTAAGAAAAGAAACAACTGAAAATGTTAACAAATGGAAAAATATACCATGCTCATGGCTAGGAAGAATCAACATTGTTAAAATGTCCATATTACCCAAAGCAATATACAATTTTAATGCAATCCCCATTAAAGCCCCACTGTCATACTTTAAAGATCTTAAGAAAATCATGCTTCACTTTATATGGAATCAGAAAAGACTTTGAATAGCCAAGACATTACTCAGGAATAAAAACAAAGCAGGAGGAATCACGCTACCAGACCTAAGACCATACTATAAATCGATAGTGCTTAAAACAGCATGGTATTGGCACAAAAACAGAGAGGTAGATGTATGGAACAGAATAGAAAGCCAAGAGATGAATCTAGCTACCTACCATCACCTCATCTTTGATAAACCAATTAAAAACATTGAGTGGGGAAAAGATTCCCTATTTAACAAATGGTGCTGGATGAACTGGCTGGTGACCTGTAGAAGACTGAAACTGGATCCACACCTTTCATTAACTAAGATAGATTCTCACTGGATTAAGGACTTAAACTTAAGACATGAAACCATAAAAATACTAGAATAAAGTGCAGGGAAAACACTTGAAGATATCGGCCTGGGCAAATTTTTTATGAGACGGACCCCATGGGCAATTGAAACAACATCAAAAATACACTATTGGTACCTGATTAAACTAAAGAGTTTCTGCACAGCCAAGAACAGAGTAAGTAAAGCATGCAGACAGCCCTCAGAGTGGGAGAAATTATTTGCAGACTATGTCTCCAACAAAGGTTTAATAACCAGAATCCATAGAGAACTCAAACGCATTAACAAAAAAAAAAGTGATCCCATCACAGTGTGGGCAAAGGACTTGAAGAGAAATTTCACCAAAGAAGATAGACGTGTGGCCTATAGATATATGAAAAATTGCTCACCATCCTTAATCATTAGAGAAATGCAAAACAAAACTACTTTGAGATATCACCTAACTCCAGTAAGATTAGCCCATATCACAAAATCCCCAAACCAGAGATGTTGGTGTGGATGTGGAGAAAAGGGAACACTTCTACACTGCTGATGGGAATGCAGACTAATTCGTTCCTTTTGGAAAGACATCTGGAGAACACTCAGAGAAGTAAAAATAGACCTGCCATTTGATCCTACAATTCCTTTATTAGGTATATATCCAGAAGACCAAAAATCGCATTACAACAAAGATATTTGTATCAGAATGTTTGTTGCAGCCCAATTCACAATTGCTAGGTCATGGAAGAAGCCCAAGTGCCCATCAATCCACAAATGAATCAATAAACTGCAGTATATGTACACCATGGAATATTATGCAGCCCTAAAGAAAGATGGAGACTTTACCGCCTTAAAGTTTACACAGACAGAGCTGGAAAATGTTCTTCTTAGTAAAGTATCTCAAGAATGGAAGAAAAAGTATCCAATGTACAGAGCCCTAATTTGAAACTGATTCATAGCTTCCATAGGAAAGATATAACCTAATTATAGCCTTAGAATATGGGGAGGGGGGAGGAAGAGGGGAAGAGAAAGGTGGGTAGGTGGAGGGAGGGTGATTGGTGGGGTCACCTATATGGTTTATCTTACAAGGGTACAAGTGAATCTTTCTAAAAGCAGAGTATGAATGTCTTAATAACCAAGAAAATGACATGAAGGCTACCTTAACCAGTTTGATGAGAATATTTCAAATTGTATATGAAAACACCACACTGTACCCTGTGATTACATTAATGTACACAGCTATGATTTAATAAAAAAAAGAAAGAAAAAATAAGAAAATGACATGAAGGCTAAGTTAACCAGTTTGATAAAATTATTTCAAATTGTATATGAAAACACCATACTGTACCCCATGATTGCATTAATGTACACAGCTATGATTTAATTTAAAAAAGTCATAACAAGGATAATAAAAATTTATATAAAAAAAAAGATGTACAATATTACCAACAACCATAAGAAAGAATGAAGGGACTATACTAACATACATATCAGGAAAAAGGAACTAAAAAAAAAAATGGTACTGAAAATAGTGTCTCCTGGTAATAAAACAAATGAGACCTAACAGATATCTATAGAATAGAAAACCCATAGAAAACACATTTTTCTCTAACTCCTGGATTTAAGTAATCCTCGCACCTTACCCTCCTGAACACTAAGATTACAGAAGAAAACATCTTCTCAAGAACACATAGAACATTCTGCAGAATAAATCATATCCTAGGACCTAAACACAAACCTGAATAAATCTGAAAATGTATTTTGGATATTTTAGGTTAAATAAAATGTACGATTAAAGTTTATTAATTTTGCTATTTTGTTTTTTAATTTGGCCACTAGATATTTTAAAACTATATATATGTTCCTATTGTAGGAAACATATATATATATGTGTGTGTGCGTGTGTGTGTGTGTGTGTATTTTTTTTTTTCCTATTGTATAGCAGCATGCCAACCTATTTTCTAAAATTAGCTGATACTGATTACTTTTCTGGGTCTCAAAATACTGCCAAACAATATTAACCTATTTCTTTTTTAAGACAGAGTTTCACTCTGCCCACGCTAGAGTGCTATGGCATTATAGCTCATAGCAACCTCAAACTCCTAGGCCCAACTGATCCCCTTGCCTCAGCCTCTCCCATAGTTGGGACTATAGGTACTGGCCACAATGCCTGGCTAATTTTTTTCTATTTTTAGTGGAGATAGGATCTTGCTCTTGCTCAGGCTGGTCTCATACTTCTGAGCTCAAAGAATCCTTCTGCCTTGGCCTCCCAGAGTGCTAGGATCACAGATATGAGCCACTACACTCAGCCCATATTAACCTTTCTTGATTTTTATCTTTTACCCATTCAAAAATTATGACTTTGGCTTAAAAGTTCAAGGCTTTGTAAAATTCAATGATTACACAATATATCTCCACTCTGAAATATTTTTGAAATGTTCAGAAAATATAAAGTATACACAGAGCTTCCTCAATCAGGTGGGGTATGCACATGAGAGAGACAAAGACCGAGAGATAGACTTTTACAAGACAACAAAAAAATCCTCTATGTCCTAAGGTCACAAATAATTTCAAAGTCACTAAATAATAAAAGTTAAAAGCCTCCATTATTTTCTTCTTAATCATTGGGAAGGAATTTATTAGTAATATTATAAACTAATTACAAGAGGCATTTAAAAGAATAAAGAGTTTTTGGCAAGTTTTATGATTAAGACATTCTGTAGCTCTTTGTCAGATTTTAAATTCTGTTAAATCACTAAATAGGAAATATCCGTGATGCTTTATGCCTATTATATCTTGCTATTAAAAATTATCAGAGTATTTATGTGTAATTCTTCTGTGACACTGAATACTTTCTACCTCTGTAACCTCCTTGAATATTTGACAGCTTTGTCCTCTTGATTCACTGTCTTCCATCAACCCTTTCCTTTTCCAAACACTGAACACAAGACTGTGTACAGAATAGGCCATCATAACTATTTGCTAAGTGAAGGGGAGAATGACTCAATAAATAAATAAATGATTATGGTCCCCTTTGCCTGTAAGCATATGTTTTCCCCCTTTTCATAAAAAGAACAATGAAAAAATGCTCAAAGCATTCCAATCAGACGAGTCAATATAAATATGTGATAGTTTACATAAATCAATGTCCATTCAAAACGCATCCAAATTTCTTAAATCTGTAGGAAAAAAATGAAGATAAAATTCCAGTATTTCTATATTAAGTCCTTAATTCTTACTTAATATTTCAATGAGTTTTCTCTTAAATAATAACACAGAAAGTTCTTTGCACTAGGATAATTTTCTCAATTCAACAAAATAAAATTGAATACTGACTTGTACTTCATGAGATAATATAAAATTGAAGCTTTAAACTATCTTTTTATTTCAGATTAATATAAGGGTACAAAAGATTAGGTTACATTGTTTGCATTTGTTAGGCAAAGTTCAAGTTGTGGCTGAGCCCTTTCCATTGTGCCCACTAGGTGAGAGCTTACCAAACCCCTTCCCTCCTCCCCTTTCTTCTTTCCATCTTCGCCCACTTGAATTCAATTTTGTTTTTCTCTCATGTGTAGTTATAGTTGTTTACCTACTGGCTTCAATATTAGTATTGAATATATCAGATACTTGCTTTTCCATTCTTATGATACTTTACTAAGAAGAATGTTCTTCAACTCCATCCAGTTTAGTACAGAACATCTAAAGTCTCCATCTTCTTATGGCTGAATAGTACTCCATGGTATACATATACCACAGTTTATTAATCCATTCGTGAGCTGAGGGGCACTTGGGTTGATTCCATGTCTTGGTGATTGTGAACTGAGCTATGAAGAACTTTCTAGTCCAAATGTCCTTATGGTAAAACTTTCTTTATTCTTTCTGGGTAGATAACTAGTAATGGGATTGCAGGATCAAATGGAAAGTTTACTTTTAGCTTTTTGAGGATTTGCCATACTTCTTTCCATAGAGGTTGTATTGTTTTGCAATCTTGCCAGCAGTATAGAGATACATGCTCTCTACATCCATGCCAGCATCTGCAGCTTTGGGACTTTGTGATATAGGCTATTCTCACCGGGTCTAGGTGGTATCTTAGGGTGGTTTTGATTTGCATTTCTCTGATGATTAGAGATGTTGAACATTTTTTCACATGTTTGTTGGCTATTCTTATGCCTTCAGAAAAGGTTTGATTCATGTCTCTTGCTCACTTATAAACGGGATTATTTGCTCTTTCCTTGTTGATTAATTTGAGTTCTCTGAAGATTCTAGTCATTAGCCCTTTGTCAGATTTATAGTATGCAAATATCTTCTCCCATTCTGAAAACTGTCTGTATGCTTCAGTTGTACCCTTAGCTTTTTAGTTTGATCATGTCCCATTCATTTATTTTTTATAATACTGCAACTGCCAAGAGGATCTTCTTCACAAAATCTCTTCCCAGGTTTATAGTGTCAAGAGTTTTTCCCACACTTTCTTCTAGAATTGTTATTATTTCATATCTTAAATTTAAAAATCTTTTATCCAGAAAGAGTCAAATTAAATTAGTTTTATTTTTATTTAGTCACCTAAGTCTAAAACAAATTTCTTCTTCAGAAATTGAAAATATTACACCTAGGTATCATAGAACAAGCACACACATAATACATGTATTGCACAGCATGTAAGTATATCTAAATTTGTGCATCATCTAAAATATGTCCTGTATATTTACAGATACGTATAAAATTTATGTTTTTATCTGACTTGTCTTCTAGGAATTATTCCAGACATACTGTTTTACCTCAAATCTTCATCAACAGTTTTCCAGTGGCAAGGACCACTGTCTATATGTATTTTTCAGCAGTATTAGAGACAGTGATATAATTTTGCTTGACTTATATAACCCTCTGAGGACTAAGCAACTGCATTTCAACAAAAAATCACTAAAGTCATTCAAAACATGTTTTTTCAAATGCATCAGTAGAGTGCGTGTGTGTGTGTGTGTGTGTGTGTGTGTGTGTATATATATATATATATATATATATATATAATAGAAGGGGCTGGAAAAACAGCTCTGTATTTGGGTGCTTCTGATGCTTACTATGTGAATAATGGGCTTTTTTCCCCAATGCTTAGATATTTTGCCAAAATGTGCTAAAACAAAATCACTTAGAGAATATGAGCTAGTCTAGAGATTAATAAAAGCTCCAACTTCACAGGCTTCCACAAATAATCAGATGAAAACAGATAGTTTCGGCCATCAAATATTTCAATACTTCACTCTGTTTCTATGACATATTTATCCCATACTAAAGATTTGTTAAAGGAGTTGTAATGGCCTTCTGGGACAGGAAGAATAAGGTTTCTGGAGAAAATGTTAAATTAATTTTGATGGTGATGCAAAGTTAAGGAAGGGTTGTTAAGGGATGGCTTGTGGCCACAGGGTGGGGTTTTGTTTTGGTATCCTTTTAGAGGCTGCAGGTGTTTGGCAACAGTTAAAATCAGGGCCAGCTGTGATATTTCAATAGTTCTGATACTTCCCTCCCAATAGTTCTCAGAAGTGATGCTTCAGGGTGATGTCTTACACCTGACATATTCAACTTGTGTGGTAGAAATGTGAAGACTTTTAAATAACACCAGTTTTGCAGCACCCACTGCCCTCTCTTCCATACCCTCAGGTCGTAGCATGAAGGACAGAGGAAAACATCAATCAGAGGTACCAATCATTCATATTTTATTTTTTTAATTGAGCATTTTAATTAAAGATGGTGACACCTAGAACCACCAAACATATAATTTAAAGAGAACTCGTAAAAACGGGATGCTGCATTCTCTTTGATTATCTTAAAACCTGTCAGTGATTGAGATCCATACCTATTTTTGCAGGAATTTGAATAGTTTCTATTAAATCTGCATTTTCTTTTAAGTTTGTTTGGGTTGGAAACCCTCAAACCACAATGTATTTCACGCACATGTTCCCAAGGGTATGTTAAATAGGACCATACTGAGGTCATCTAGTAAGTTTTTGAAACTTTTAAAGAATTCTTTTAATGTACTGCACAATCTTGGCCTGATTAAAAGAAGATATTTTAAGAAAGCACGTGAAGAAATGACTGGCTATTAAAATCTATACTCAGATAATCTATACTATACCTCTATAATGCACAGAGATTTCCAGAGATAATTTGTTGCTGAGGGAGAAAAACAAAACAAACAAAAAATCCCTATCACTTTAAGAGTTTTAAATAAAAACTTCTTAGAACAGTCAAAAAATGTAGACCAACCCCTCCCCCCACAGCACTTTTGGTTAGGCTTAACAGTGGATGCCTGTAGGATCAGTTTGTGCAAAGGTCTACACATAGCACATAATCAGAAAGTCAAAGGTAAACAACTTTCTATCTATCCAAGAAATGTGATCTATTATTTCAGTTGAGTTAAAAAATCAAGTTTTCTCAGATGATGAGGCTATGCTGACAATGTTAGGTTAGAAATAGTTTCTACTAGCAAGTACATTTTTGTCAAACTACAGACGAAATATAAATGGTATAAGAAGGCATACCAAATTCTCTCCCGTTCCTTAAGGATTCCAATCCTGGTTTTGGTTTTGTTGTTTGTTTGTTTTGGTTTCTTTATTTTTATTTGTTTGATTTTATTAGACATACCCAGTTTCACTTTATCAAAGTCTCCCTTCCTGCACCATGTTCCAGGCTTGTACTTCACCCAAAGCAATTTTCAGTAGAACTAGCAGCTGTGCTGGCACAGTGCACATGGAGAGTGGCCCACAGGCGCCAGTGCTGCATTCCCACATCTGAACAGAAGTGGCCAGTTCCATGTACCCAGGGCCAAGAAACTCTACAGCTCATCAGACGGAAAACAAGGGAGGATACCTTAAACGGAAATCATACTTAGAAAAAAGCTTTTAAGAAAAATTAAAAATAAAACAATTTTCAGTAATCAGAAATGAGGAAGGGTTGATAATTTCTTGTTAGAGTTTGCAGATACATTTTCATAAAAGGACAATAGAGTATGATTTTAAGTTAATGTTCCCCGTCCCCACATCACTGGATTTGCCTCTATCCACTAAACAAAGGTGACTCAAAGAAAACGTTTTTAACAAGAATATAACCATGAAAGACTGAGCTACTACCATGCATTGTTTACCATCTAAACATTATTTTAACACTTTCAATATAGGGATAAGATCCTACTTCACAATTTTACAGTTAGGGAAACTAAAGTCTAGAAGCTTATAAAACTGCCCACCAACTTTGACTCTACGATTTTCACTATTATGTTACCATTAGTCCCTGGGTATCACCAAGGGCTTTCTAATCAGCCCTAATGACACAGCTTGTCAGCCCTACTCAGGACTACCAACAGCCACTTGCTCATTTCAAAAGCCTATACTTTCCAAAGTTAACCAACTCATTCTTTGCTGATTCATCAACAAATATTTATTATGTACCCAGTTTTAGTCAACTTTGAATTTATTTTTTAGAAAGGCAAGGAACACTAAATTTACACTAAACCCCTAGCACCAGGTACATAATAAGTATAATAAAGTCTTATTGAATAAATGAATAGACTTCCTAAGTAATCATTTTTAGACGTCATCCTAAGGGATTTTTTAAAATAATCTATTTCACACCTTTTTTAAACTCTCTATAATAAATATTATTTTCTTATACCACTTTCTACAATTCTACATTCCTTTCAAAATTTAAAATTGTATGGAATTCTTTCTAAAGAGAACAAACACTATCAGCAACAGAGGAAGAAGGTACCTTTGCCTCTTACATGGAAAAATCCTACTTAACAATTTCCATAGTCATCCTTGCTTACTTTGAAAATGCAATGCTGGGGATTCTGGGAAGATGGCCGACTGGTAGCAACCCTGGTCAGAGGCTCCTGAGCAAAGATAGAAAAACTGGTTGGAATCAGAATATATGAAGCCAAAGATGGGGAGCTGAGACCAGAAAGAAGTTTGGCAAGCTGTGAACCCAAGGAAGATTATTTAAGAACACAAAATACAGGTACAAAGCGGGCCACAGAACTGCTTGCTAGAGCCCCCCGCCTCCCACGGGTGGCAGGTGGCTGCAGAGAAGTCCTTTGTCCCAGGAAGGCACAGAACAACTTGGTAGAGCCTTCCGTACCCCCGCGGGTGGCCTGAGAGGAGTTCCCCTGCTCCGGGAAGCCACAGAAGTACTTCCTAGAGCCTTGCGCACCCCTGCGGGTGGCGGCGGATGAGACCCCCACTCTGGGAGGACCCAGAACTGCTTGCTAGAGCCGCTCACCCCACAGGCGGCAGAAGGGACCACGGCTCCAGGGCTCTGGGCAGGTCCAGAACCACTTGCTAGAGCCGCAAGCCTCCCGGGGGCCGCAGGTGGCTGGAGAGTTCCCCTGCTCTGGGAGCCACAGAAGTACTTGCTAGAGCCTTGTGCACCCCTGCGGGTGGTGGCAGACAAGTGCCCCACTCTGGGAGGACCCAGAACTGCTTGCTAGAGCCACGCACCCCACGGGCTGCAGAGGGGACCCCAGCTCCAGGGCTCTGGGCAAGTCCAGAACGGCGTGCTAGAGCCACAAGCCTCCCACGGGCGGCAAGTGGCTAGAGAGGAGTTCCCCTGCTCCAGGCAGCCACAGAAGTACTTGCTAGAATTGCACACCCCCGCGGGTGGCAGCAAATGAGTCCCCGGCTCTGGGAGGACCCAGAACTGCATGTTAGAGCCGCGCACCCTACCGGCAGCAGAGTAGATCCCTGCTACAGGGCTCTGGGTGGGTGCAGAACTGCTTGCTAGAGCCGCACACCTCCTGTGTGCGGTGGGTGGCCACAGAGGACTTCCCCTGCTCTGGGCAGGTGCAGAACCACTTGCTAGAGCCTTATGCACCCCCACGGGTGGCAGCCGACGAGTGCCCCACTCTGGGAGGGCCCAGAACTGCTTGCTAGACCTGTGCACCCTACAGGCGGCAGAGTAGATCCCTACTCCAGGGCTCTGGGCGGGTGCAGAACTGCTTGCTAGAGCCGCACACCTCCTGTGGGCTGCCAGTGGCTGCAGAGGACTTCCCCTGCTCCAGGCAGGCACAGAACTACTTGTTAGAGCCTTGCACACTCCGCAGGCGGTGGCAGAGGAGTCCCCCACTCTGGGAGGACCCAGAACTGCTTGCTGAAGCCACTCACCCCAAGGGGGGCTGAGGAGATCCCTGCTCCAGGGCTTTGAGTGGGCCCAGAACTGCTTG
>CAUYQV010097337.1:0-15204 GCA_963574575.1 Galagoides demidoff
GTGCAGAGCATCTGCAGAAATCCCAGAGAGAAGATAAACGCCAGGAGCGTCCCTGCCTCCCCCCAGGCTGGCACATTTTTCACCATCCTTTTTTTTTTGCAATTAACAGACTGTTTTTGTTTTTTAAGTGCAGTTTTAAGGGTTTTTTTTGTTTGTTTGTTTGTTTTTAAGACGGAGCCTCAAGCTATCCCCCTGGGTAGAGTGCCGTGGCATCACAGCTAACAGCAACCTCCAACTCCTGGGCTCAAGCGAGTCTCCTGCCTCCGCCTCCCAAGTAGCTGGGACCACAGGCGCCCGCCACAACTCCCGGCCATTTTTTGGTTGCAGCCATCATCGTTGTTTGGCGGGCCTGGGCTGGGGATTTGAACCCGCCACCTTAGGTGTATGTGGCTGGTGCCTTAGCCGCTTGAGCCACAGGCGCCGAGCCAGTTTTAGGTTTTTAAAAAAAAATTGGTCAGAAAGTCCAGAGAGTTCCTCAATCCTTTCTACTTGCTCCCACAGTTTCTGCTATTACTTGTATCTGTCAATGTGGAGCACCTGTTACGATCGGTGAAGCAACACTGATACGCTGCTATTAACTAATGGCTGGGTTTTGCCAAGTGTACAATGAGTGACACATGTCCATCACTACTCCATCATACAGAAAAGCTTCCCTGCCTTCTGCCTTCCCCACGAACCTCGGCAACCGCTGCTCTTTTCACTGACTCCGTTGTTTTGCCTTGTCCGGTGTGTCATATGGTTGAAATCACACAGGTCTCTATCCATCATTTGGACCCTGTCGTTTGGCACTATAGATGTTCTGCAGATAGTTTCCAAATCCACACACGGATGAGTGAGAGGACTTAGAGATAGATGCCTATATGCTGTGGGCTCTGATCACCCTGAGAAGTAATAAACCCAGCCCCTTCCCCTATTTGGGGTCAGAAATCTTCATTCCAGTCCCCTTTTTCCCTCCCCTCCCCCAGCCTCACTCACCTTCCTCACCTCCTTTAAATTACACAGGAAGATTTCCGCGTATGAAAGCTAATTTAGGCGCCATAACAGAGACTATATTTAATGTAAATGGAAGAAGCAGAAGCAGAAGGATTTATGGCGATAATAACCTGCTTGTAATAACACAGAGTGGGTCACCTGCTTAAGAAACAGTGGATTAAAGAGAAGGAAATTTACCTCCCCAAAGAACGAATGTCACCGGAAAACTGCAATAGCGCCAAGTCTTGGATGATCTTATTAAATCCCATAGATCTTTCTATGCTTTTCTACCAGGAGAGGGCTACTTCTCTCCCCAGGGTGTAAGGATGGCCGAAGTGTGGCCTGACGCTGGAATGGTGGTTACAGGAGACAGGGCACTTCCCATAAAGGCCCGGAGTCAGAGCCTAGTGGGCCGAAGGCCCCGTCTGCACGGAGCCTTATGAGAGCCACGTGTGCTGGGTGCCACGTGGAGTCCTTGGAGGGGTTGGCATTCCTGGCACTAGGATAATTGGGAATAGAGAAGGGTCTGAGAAGCTGTGTCTTCGTGAGGGACTATCCTAACATCATTGACCTCACCCTGCACAGGCATGGGTAACACGGGGACCCCCAGCAATGCTTCAGACAGCTGGAATGTAATGAACACCTCACACCCCAGTGTTTACAAGTAGCAGGAGGCTTTGGTTAAATAGATGAGCTCTACATTTAGAGAGACCTGGATTCAAATCCCAGCCCTGCTACTTGTTGCCTAACTGACCTCAAGCACATTATAAAATGGACTCCGTTCATTCCCAGCCCCAAGTTGATCCTTGACTTGTCCATTCCCTTTAGCAAAGTGGCCCCAGAATCAGAATGGCCTAGCCAGTAGGAGTGGAACCCCCCACTGCATGCCACAATCCGAGCCTGGACCATAGCAGCAGGGATTGTAGGAGCCGGGAAACCTCTCCTCCAGCTCCTATTCCCAGGAAGACGCCAGGCCCCCAGCCTCACCTTCAGTCCCACCCACGGAGGAGCCTGGAGCACACAGCACCCTGATGGCTGTGCACTCAGGCTCCGGGACTGCCACCCTGTCCTCAGCATTCCCCTCACCTACCCACTTCTGTGTGACCATTTGTTGGGAAGCAGGTGAGCTGGAGAGAGCATTCAGACTGAGAATAGACATCACCCAAAAGGATTGTGGAGGCTTCTCTGGTGCACTGGGGCTTTCAGAATGTGTTTCTGTGAAATCACCCATTATAGGATGTCCTCATGGGGAGGACGGAGGGGAGGGCACCGTGCCAGGGAACCAGGGCAAAACCACCCAGACTGAGAACAGCAAGTAGCTTCCAAGAAACCCAGAAACCGAGTCTGGGACTCCATAAAGAATTCTGAAGTCTCAAAGCAAGGTCAAGGACGCCTCCCTACAAGGGACCTGTACCTCAGCTCCTCACAGTAGGGTCTCAGTGAGGAGGGCCTGGGGGGCCAAGAAACATGACACATCCTTTGTCCGGCATAAGCAAGGGCCTGGCCCACTCGAAGCTCACCTCCTCACAGGCTTTGCTCAGAGAGGAGGAGTGTCTTACCTGCCCGGTGAGTCCTCCCCAACCATGTCACCAGTCCTGCCACCTCCTCCCCACCCAGTTATCTTTTTCAGGATCACTGTGGCCATCTAACATGCCACGTAATTTACTAAGTTATGATTGTCCATTCCACCAGAATGGGAGCCCCATGAGGGCGGCAACCTTATCTGTTGTGTTTGCTGGTATATCCCAATGACTAAATCCGTTTCTGCGGCACAGTAGATGCTAATAAATTCTCCTGAAAGTGAAAGCATAAATCAGGTCCTTAAGACAAGAAGTGGGCTATGGTCTCACCTCATCTGTTCCCATTCTGAGAGCTGTTCCCAGCGCTTTCTGGGAATCTCTGTGGGGTAACCCAAACCTAAACTGTATCTCCAGCTTCAACAGCGTGAGGCTGGTCCTGCAGTGGAAGGGAAACCTCATGGCAAACCTGACATTGTGTTCAGAGGGTGGCTGTGGGGCTCCCTGATGTAGGGAAGCAGGTCAGCTGGAGAGGGGCCCTCTGAGGGGTCTGGGGTGAAATAGGCAAAGGCATAACCCTCCTGGGGGCTAGGAGGCCTGACCCTGTCTCCCCTGCTGTACTGATGTGCTTCTCAGCATCCCCTCCTGAATTTCTCATCAGCCCAGAAATCTTTGCACTTGCAGGTAGCAATTAACATCAGCCTTGGAAGATCTCCTTCCGTTGAAGCCTGTTAATGAAGCCATTGTTCTCAGCACCCCTAATCTTTAGGACCCACACACACCCACACTGTCCCCTGGGAACTGGTTTCCATATGGGCTCTGGGGTTATGATGGGTCCAGAGGAATCGAGGTGGCCTCCCCAGGTCTGTGCTGGCTTTTTCAGACCAAAAAGGTGCTCTGCCCCTTAATGTGGACCCCACCACCCCAGGGAGGCTTCAGAGACTGTGAGTCTGGCAGTAAAGAAGAAATAATCAGAATAAAGTCCACCTTCCCTGCCCCCATTTCCTCCCCAGGTGAGGTCCCCCCATGAAGCCAGCCAGGCAGGGGCAGGCAGGTGGATGGCTGACAGGTGCCACACACGCAGAGCCAGGTGGGAGCTCCTGAGGCTGAAAAATACAGCAGCGCCTCAGAGCAGCAGGCATCTCAAGAAAAATTACTCCTTTTAATCTAAATTTGATGAGGCTGGGGCTGCCTTTCAGCTAGGAGAGAGGGAGGGGTGCCGCAGGGTTCCCTGGCCTGAGTCCTGAGCATCCTCCCTTTGCAAGCCACCAGGAGAGCCCCAGGCACTAGACAGGCGTCCTCTGTGACCAGGATGAAATTTTTATCAACCAGATGCTCTCCCTGTCACTGCCTGGCCAGAGCCGCCTAGGCTGTCCAGGGAGGGTAACAAAAAGAACTGGTTTGGGGGATTCCTGGAATGCTGACCTTTTGGTGGTAAAACCAAGAAAATCCTGAGCAAACCAGGATGGTTGGTCACCCTATTTCTAAAAAAAGCTTTGGAAATGCTGCGGGGTGCCCTTCACAGAATGGCTGGGGGCCAACCCCAGAGGCAGAAGCACCCGTTGTTATTTGAGGGATCCACTTTCCCAGGAAGGAATTGAGGTCTTATGACTTGTCATTAAACCTCTGTCCCCTCCTTTCAGTGTCCATCACTATCCTTGACCAACTGATCAGACATAAATCCTGAATGCAGGGCACCCCGACTCCGACTCCTCACTGCCGTCCCACACTCAGGCCCTGCCTGCTCTGGCACACCCTTCTCTCTGTACCCTCCTCCCTTTCACCTGTACTGCCACCATCTTCAGCACTTGGGCTCGATAAACCAGGGCTGACAGGGGCCTCCGAGCCTAGCCCAGGCACCAAGGCAGAAGGAATACATGGGGTGTTATAGGCTGGATTATCTTCTGCAAAAAGATATGGACTCCTAAGCCCCAGCACCCATGTCCTTACTTGGAAATAGGGTCTTTGCTGAGATAATCAAAGTAAGCTGGGGTCAGTAAGGTGGGATTTAATTCTTTTTTTTTTTTGAGACAGAGCCTCAAGCTGTTGCCCAGGGTAGAGTGCCATGGCAGCACACCTCACAGCAAACTCCAACTCCTGGGCTCAAGCGAATCTCCTGCCTCCGCCTCCCAAGTAGCTGGAACCACAGGCGCCCGCCACAACGCCTGGCTATTTCTTGGTTGCAGCCGTCATTGTTGTTTGGAGGACCCAGGCTGGATTTGAACCCATCACCTTAGGTGTATGTGGCTGGCGCCTTAGCCGCTTGAGCCACAAGCACCGAGCCGGTGGTCTGTAATTCAATGAACACAGTCATACACTGGGAGAGGACAGCTGTGTGACAATGGAGGCTCAGATCGGAATGATACCTACATAAGCAAAAAGCACTGAAAACTATGGGGAAAGAGAAGGAAATAGAAGAGTCAAGGAAGATCCCGCCCTACGGGCTTGAGAGGAGCGAGACCCTGCTCAATTTCAGACTGTAGCCTGCAGAACGGGTGACGCAACACCTCTCTGTGTTTTAAGCCTCCGGTTGTGGTTCTTTGTTACAGACGCCCCCAGGAAACTCACACACTGAGCAACGGAGCAGATGGGCTGGAGGAAACACAGGAAAGTGGAAAACAGTAGAAGCACCAGAAGCAGAGGCAGCCAGCCCGGCTTGGGGGCTGCGTGGCTCCCTCCCAGAGAGAGGAAGTGACATGGAGCCATGTGAACGGGACTTTGGGACAACCCCTGCTTGCCCAGACGAGTGCTACCTCACTCCGCTGCCAAGCCTCATCTAACTCCAAAGTGGCCAGGCCATGGGACACTGCTGACCCCACTGAACCCAGGTCCAGGGCTCAGGTTGCTGCTATGTCCTCTTTGACTCCTCCTACCCAAAATAGAAGAGATGAGTGAAAGCTTTACATCCCCTAAGGGCTCCCCGGAGTACCACCTCCAGGACTGAGAACTGACCTGGCACCCCAAGGCCATAGCTCTCCTCTGAAATGCAGGAATCCCAGCTTGGGTTCTCCCCAAGAGAGAACCTGGAAGGTGGTTATCTGGAAGGTGACCCCAGGGAGCAGGAATGATGGAACAAAAGGGTAATGTGGGGGCGGAAGAAAGCTAATGCTTGTGTGCTGTTGAGGCCAGCCCTGAGAGCAAGAAGCACCACTTCCTCCAGGACCTCCAACAAAGAGTGTGAGGATCTCCCAGGAGTGTGCCCTGGCTGGGCTGGGGCATGTCCACCTGTTGCCCCTGCACTTCCCAGCCTCTCACACTCATGGGCCACACACACTCTCTGCCCAACTCTAACATCCTCCCTGTGGGAGGAGCCTGAGGCAGAAATGGGGATCTGTGCCCTTGCTGGAGGCAAGATGGCATGGGTGTGAACGCAGTGGAGGCCTTCAGGGAGCTGTCTCTGTCTGGCCTGGGTCAGAGGGGAGGGGAGCAGACTCAGACCAGGCATCAAACCGCCTGCTCAGTGAATAGATCTTCCTGCAGACGTTTGAGGAATAACTTATCATTTGTACCCAGCTGGGGAATTGGTTTTTCCTTTGCAAGTCTAGGTTATGAAAGAAAGAGAGAGGGCAGGACACAATGTGAGAGCCTTTGAAGCCTCTCCCGTGTTGCAAGTCCAAGGAGCCCTCCAGTGATGGGGACTGAGGCACAGAGCAATCAGGAGCAGTGTCAGCTTCAGACGTGGCTTGAAGCAGAGAACCCAGAAGCCCAGGTGGCAGTGGGGAGAGAAGCCAGCCAGACATCCTCTCTCACTTGCCTGAGCATCTTTCTGCACCCAAAGGCCAGCACAGGCTGTCCCCAGCCTGGGAATTGGCTGGGCTCCAAAGGAACTTTGAAAAAATCTGTTGTTTGGACCTGGAAAGCACCTTCCCATTAGAATAAGATTGGGTCTGGCTACCCCAGCACCAGCCCAGCGCACAGGAGACCCTCAAGCATAGGCTGCCAAGACTCAGTACTGTCTGCAGGGTCAGTGTGGAATAGGGTCCCTGTGTAAAGTGCAGTCAGGATTACAACTCTGAGAGCCAGGACCTTGGAGTGCCCTTGGCAGCAAGGTCATGGGCCCCTCCTCCTCTCAGCCAGCGGGGCAGACAGCAGTTACCAAATTCCATACTTTTGAGTGATTCCTGTCCCCAGAGACAGGGCCCCAGCAAATAGGGTCCAGGAGGGAGTCAGTGGAGGTCGAGGAAACTTCTGAAGTTCCAATTAATCTCCAAGAGCCAAGGAGGCACAGAGGAAGGGCAGGGGAAGGGGACACTGGCCTTCTTCCTAGCTAAGTCCTAGGCTCTGCCCAAGGACCAGAGGGAGGTCACTGTCAATCACTAGCTCCTTGTGGCTGAGGCCAATGCTCCTCCTCCTTGCTCAGGTGTATGGCTCAGCTAGGACTCCCATTTTCTCCCAGCTCAGCTCCTACAAGCTCCTCCTTCCAGGTGTGTGGCTCCCCTGGGCCTCCCATTTGCCAGATGGGAAAACTGAGACCCAGAATCACCCAGCAAGTTGGTGGCAGAATCCAGACCAGGATGCAGAATCACCAGCTCCCAGCCAGCCCACCTACTCTCCATGAAGAGACAAGAAGAGCTCCTGCTTCCTGGGTAAAGAGGGCTGCTCAGCCTCTGCCTTGGGGCGGCCGCCTGGAGCTCATCTTTGGGGAAATTACACATATCACTTTATCTTTCAGGGGAAAAAATAACTGCGGAAAGCGTCTGCAATTACAGCTCATCACTGCTGCCTGGGGAACTGCAGTCTAAGTACCTGGTAATCAGGAGGCCAGAGACAATGAGATCCGGGCTTTACTTAGCACCTTTCCACTCCCCTACCTCAAACCTTC
Organism: Galagoides demidoff; assembly: GCA_963574575.1. Classification (NCBI taxonomy): domain Eukaryota; kingdom Metazoa; phylum Chordata; class Mammalia; order Primates; family Galagidae; genus Galagoides; species Galagoides demidoff. The sequence goes on from CAUYQV010097337.1 coordinate 7,312, forward strand.
TGGTGTGACGGGACAGTGGGTGCTGGTCCCCCGGGCACCTGCTGCTGCCTTTCCCTAGTCTTTCCATAAAAGAATCCCTTGGCAAGCCACGATCTGACTTCTTTTCTTTCCCCAGAGGTCGGGCTGAGTGTCACCAGGCCTCCTGCCTGCTCTCAGCCCCTCTCTCTTGTCCATTTCTTCTCTTACCCACAGCCCCTACAAATGTATCACTTTTATAACAGTCATGGAGAGAGGGGTGTGAGCAGAGCAATGAGTGAGCCAGGCAAGTCCCTGTCCTCACAGAGACCACAGTCCAGTCAGGGAGACAGAGCACACATGGGCCCATGAGTGAATAAAAGAACCAGAGCATGTCACAATAGCTATAAAGACACTTAAAAGGTGATGGGACTGACAATGACACTGGGAGACCACATTAGGGTGGTCAACAATGACGTCTCCGAAGAAGTGGCCTGTTGACCGAGACCTAAGGATAAGAATGAGCTGGTCACATCACAAAATCACAAAATACCAGATGCTGACATGGATGTGGAGAGAAGGGAACACTTCTATACTGTTGGTGGGACTGCAAACTAGTATAGCCTTTTTGGAGAGAAGTATGGAGAATCCTCAAAGATCTAAAAGTAGACCTTCCATTTGATCTTGCAACCCAGAAGAACAAAAATCATTGTACCACAAGACATTTGCACCAGAATGTTTATCGTGGTTCAATTCATAATTACCAAGTCATGGAAGTAATGTAAGTGCCTATCAATCCATGAATGGATCAACAAACTGTGGTACATGTATACCGTGGAATACTATATAGCCATTAAAAAGGATGGCTATTTTACATTTACTTGGATGGTGTTGAAATACAAACCTTTTAGTAAAATACCACAATAATGAAAAAATAAATATCCAGTGTACTCAATATTGATGTGAAACCAATATATAAACTATTACATGCTCACATGAATAACAAAATAAAAATGTAGTCTAGTCCAGGGGTAGAGGAAGACAGGAGGAGAGAGGACGATTGGCATGAAGGAGGGCAGGAGGTGGGATCCCACCAAATGTGCACATTGTGAGGGTATAGAACATGCCTCCTGGGGAAGGGGTTATTTTACAACTGGAACTTTACCCTGGAAGTGAGAACAATGTAACCTAAAAATTTGTACACTCCCATTAATTTGAAATTTAAAAAAAATAAAGAAAAGAAAGAGCTGATTAGTTATGATCAGAGGTGAGGGGGCAGCAAGTGCAAAGGGGCTGGGGCACGAAAATTTCCACAGGACTCTAAGCACCATGGGAAAGCCAGTGTGTAGCTGGAACACGGTGAGAGAGGAAGAATATGGTACAAGGTAAGCTGGAAAAGATAGCAGAAGAGACACCATGTGGGGCAAGGGGTTTAGATTTGAAAGCCATTGATGGGTTTTAACCAAAGGAAGGAAATGATCATCTTGAATCGTGCTGGAAAAGTATGGATCAAATGGCAAAGGGCAACATGGAGGCTGCCGGAGGAACCTGGGTGATAGCAAAGGAGGTAGCGAGAGGATATTTACCCAAGTGTGTTGGGAAGTAGAACCCACAGCCAGGCTGCTGATAAAGATGATATAGGGGTGGAGAGAGAACAGAGAAGGTGGCCTCTGGGCCCCTCGCCCAGTAGCTGGGAGGGTGAGGAGTCATCTGCCGAGGTGGGAAAGGAGTCAGAGGTGTGCACAAGTAGGAAATGCTGGGCCACAGCCTGTCTGCCCTCAAACCCATTCCTCCTCTTGCCTGGCCCCTGTCTGTGTTACCAGGGGACTGGCCCCACCCTTCCCAGGCTCCTGTGTCATTTCCATTTGGCCGGTGAAAGACACTGGTGAGGAACCGGAGGGCAGGAGGAAGAGAGGAGCTGGGCATCTCTGCCCTCCTGCCTCAAGCAGAGTCCAGGAAGCAGCTGCAGCTCCTTTGAGGCTCAGCCCCCACCCGGCCCCCCATCTGTATTAAGTCCCATAGCCCCTGGGGTTGAGGGACACCACCTCTCTCCCTCATCCCTCCTCCCACAAACAGTCACAGCTTCCTGCATTTGCCAATCTCGCGACCACTTTGCCTCGTTTGGTTTCTGAGTTCTGCCGTCACCTGTGTAACCAAATTCCTGTTAAAAATTCCCTGTGCTGTAAGGACTCGGAGTGGTTTATGTATTTCTGATTGGAGCTTAGCTGGTACATGAAATGTCTGGCTGAGGTGGGAGGTGCAGAGTTGGTCTGCGTGGAGCTTAAAATTTTATTCTTATATTGATCTTATCTCCTAGAATTCAACAAGCAGAGTTAACCACAACTCCCTGTGGAATATAAAACCACAGCATCCAGAGGCTGAGAAAGACCTTAAAGACGCCCTACGCCCAGCACCTCCCAATGCTGGGATGCCCTTTATAATGTCCTCCCAGATGGACTTAAGCCTGGGCTGATTACCTAGAGCAACAGTCCACTAGTTAGCTATGGTGATGGTAATGCTGTGTAACAACCCCCCCAAAAAAACTTACTGGGCTTGAAATAATAATAAGTCCTTCTTTTTGTATAGATCTGCAGGTGGCCCTGCTTAGACCAAGTGGGGAGAGAAAGAGAGAGAGAAAAGGAAGAACTCAAAAGGACTTCTACTAGGCAAGGCCGGTAGCTGGTCTATAGCCACCAGCTGGGCCTGAGAAATCTCATATCTAGGGAGGGATGAGGCAGCTGTCACTGGGGAACAGAATAGGGGCTATTTTCAGGAGAAGGATGGAACAGCAGCCACTAGAATTAAAGAGAGTCTTTTTTTCATAATGTTACTGGAACTCCTGGCCAATGTGTCAGTCAGGCTACAATAAAACCAGCTGCAGTAACAAATATCCCCAATATCCTAGTGACATAGCACAAACAAGAGTTTCTCTCTTATACTACATGAGCAACACAGGTTGCCAAGGGGCTCAGCACATCATAGTCTCTCAGGAATCTGAGCTGACAGTGGCTTTATCTCAGCAGGTGTCCCCTCAGCCCACCACAGTAGGAAGGATATGTAGCAAACCATGTACTAGCTCCTAAATTTGCTGCCTAGCCGTGAAACATGTCTGCTCATGTTTTATTTATCAGAGTGAGTTGCATAGCTTTCCCCAACTTTAACAGATGTGGGCAAGGGTAACCTTCCATGTGCAGGAGGCAAACAGCAAGTGCCTGGCATAAGGAGGGGCTGGGTCCCATGGGGCAGAGCCACCCCCGTCCCAGATCTTTGTTGTCTCTCGCTCATTCCATCTTCTCCTCCCTTTGTTGCATTTTTTTCTTTCATTAAACAAATGCTGATGAAGACCCTACTATACCTGGTCCTGAGATGAAGCCCACCCCCACGTGGCAGGCCCAGCACCCCTTTGTCCCCCCAGTTTCTCAAGCCTAAACCCCCCATGCCTTCCTCAGTCTCTTTTTCTCACTCCTTATCTAACCCAGGAGCAAGTCCAGTCTACTTCGTGTTCAGGCTCTGGCCCCTCCCTCCATGCTGGGGATCCCAGTGCTGTCACCTGGGCTCCTACAGAGACCCCCTGGCTGGCCTCTCTGTCCCACATTCCCGCCTGAAGTCTGCTCCACACGGCAGCCCATGAAATCTTCTTTAAAAGGCAGTGTGGGTCAGGCACAGTGGCTCATGCCTGTAATCTTAGCACTCCAGGAGGCTGAGCTGGATAGATTGCTTGAGCTCAAGAGTTCAAAACCAGTCTGAGCAGGAGCAAAACCCCATCTCTACTAAAAACCAGAAAAGCTCGCCAGGTGCTGTGGTAGGCACCTGTTGTCCCGGCTACTCAGGAGGCTGAGGCAAGATGATCGCTTGAGCCTAAGAGTGTGAGGTTGTGAGCTATGATGATGCCAGGATACTCTAGACAGGGCACAGAGTGAAATTCTGTCTCAAAAAAAAGCCAATGTGAGTGGGGAAGTCAAAATAAAAATATATGAACAACCACACAAAACACAAATCATGATAAGTGTTATGTGGGAAGTGAACAAGGTGCTGAGCCAGGGAACAGTATTGGGGCACCACCTGGAGACGCGTGGTCAGGGAAGGTGTTCCCAGCACCTGACATACACCACTTGGGTCCCAGCTCCCAGTCCATCACCTGCTGCAACGGGCCAGCCTCTCACAGTGCCACACGGTGAGCCTTGTCTGCCTGCACCAAGGTTCCTGTCACTGTGGAGCAGAGCACCTGAGGGTCTCCCTCCATACACCCCAGAGAGTAGATGCCTCAATTTCTTTGCAGGTGGCCTTGCCCAGTGAACCAGTGAGGACAGAAGCCACTATGTCCACACTCTCCCCTTGCATCCCCAGTGGACACGTCTGAGGTGCAGTTCACATGACCCTGTGGGATCCAGCCCAGTGCCTGTGGCCGTGGCTCCAGTGCTTACTGCTTCCCCTTGCCTGTCTTTCTCCCTCTCTCCTCCTTCCCACACCCAAGCATCACGTTCTTAAATAAACAAGAAGCCCTTGTCTCAGGATCTTCTGTCTGGAGATCCCAGGCTGAGGCAGGGGCCTCCCTGAGCAAGTGACCCGAGCTGTAAAGACTGAGATGAGAGGGAGGAAGAGCATCCCAGGAGTCAGGGGTGAGTGGGAGCAGAAGTCCAGGGAATCGGGGCAGCCCTGGGTCTCTAAGGGCTCTAAGGCCAGTCAGGCTGGGGTCTCGTAAGCTTGGGAGTAGCTCAAGGGTAGGACCAGCCCATGCTGGACCTTCAGGGCTAGGACAAAAAGCTGGGACTTCCCTCATCACAACCACCCAGGGTGTGGATGCCATCAAAGGGCTGAATCAAGAGAATTCACACAACCAAATTTGTCTTTGAGGAAAGAAGCCGCCTCTGTTCTTTCCGTTTAGTCTCTGTATGTCTCCCATTCATCCTTTTTTCCTTCCCTAACCTGGTCCTCCCTGCCTTTCATTGTCTCTCTAGCTCCTTGCTCTCACTCACCTCCCTGCATCTCTACAGCCTCACTCTCCACTAACGAGACAGTGAAGAGTGGGGCAATAATGCCAGGCAGCACAGTGACGGGGACCAGACCTTCTGAGCCTGTCCAGGACAGAGGTCTGTGAAATCTAAATGCACTTGCAGGGACGATGGCGCGATGTCTCACATCAGGGCTATTGTGAGAGTTCTGAGTCACATTTGCTATGACTGCCTAGTGAGTCCAAACTGCAGGGGTCAGACAAAGAGAAATTCACTGTCCCCAAGATGTGGGGAGGATTCAAGGATAGGCGAAGGGGGCCTTTAAAGCCAACATACCTGGCTTCTCTCCAAGATCCACCATGGCCACTCCCTGAATGACCGTGGGCAGGTCACTTAAACTTTCCAAAACTCAGCTCCATCATTTGGACAAAATGAGACAATAATATGGATTTCATTAGGACGCTGGGTCACAAGTAATGAAAACATTTACAAACTAACCTAAACCAAAGAGGGGGATTTGCTTTCATAGAACACCAAAGATAGAACGGGGCTAGTTTCTCTTCTGCTCTTTGTCTCTCCAGACCAGCATCTCCTACTTCTCAGCTCTTCCAGCTCTCAGCTGAAAAGCCACCTCCTCCGGCAGCCTTCCCTGACTGTGCTATCAGAAGAAGCTGATCAGTTGCTCTAGACCCATCACCTGCTGGTTTCCCTGCGTAGAACTTATCACCATCTATACTGTTCAAATTTACTTACTTGTTTATAGTGATCGCTCACCAAAATATAATCTCTGTGAGAGTAAGGACCTCATCGCTTATATTTCTCCATGTATCCTTTACGTCTAAAACTGTGCCTGTCACATCATTAGCCGTTAAGAAATGTAAAAAGAAATGGCTGGGCTTGGTGGCTCACATCTGTAATCCTAGCACTGTGGGAGGCCAAGGTGGGAGGATTGCTCGAGCTCAGGAGGTTGCTGTGAGTGGGGTTGAGGCCATGGAGCTCTAGCCCTGGTGACAGAACAAGACAAAAAATATACAAAGACATAGATAGAATAGTAAAGGAGCAGAAAGGGTAATAAATCAATCACTGCAGAAAAAAAATAAAGGTCACTGGCAGATGAGAGAGGACAACAAACATCTGGAAGGTGAGAGGTGATGGAAATGGAGGTGGGAGGTGACGGAAGTAGGGGGTGAGAGGGGACAGGAGTGGAGGTGGGAGGGGATGGAGTGTACTAATGGGGGAGGCAGAGTGGAGGAATTTGCAGCCAGGAGAGGCTGGGTTGAGTCAGCTGCTGAAACCCCTAGAGAGCACTGGGGAGATTGGGGCTGCAGGTGTCAAATACAGCCTTGTGATGGGAGGACAGCCAGGGAGGCGGTGCTAAAAACACGGGTTAACTGAAAGTCTGCAGAACAAATGTATCATTCCAAACCTTCCACCTTTCAGAGCAACAGGCAGTAGAGCAGAAATCAGGAAGGACTCCCGGCTCCACCAGGGAAGTTGTTGGTAGAGCCCGTGGCTGATGGTGTGGCTGTTGGTGACCTGGAGTCAAGCTCATCTCTTTCTGCCATCTGTCCTCACAACCCAGTTTCACAGACACCTATCTGGCCAGACAGTACATGCTGCGCCTGCACCCGGAGCAGCCCTTCCATCCAGAGAAAGTATTCAGGGGAAAGATAAAACAACTTACAAAAACACAAGAAACCCATGCCAGCCTCCTAGAATAATTACCCCTTGCCTTCATTCTCAAATAGAAACAGACAAATGAGATTCACTAGACACATGACAAATGAAAGAGAGAGTCTAAGATTAAAAAAGAAAATGAACATCAATCCAACTGTATCATCAGAGAAATGTGGAAGGCGATTGCATCCAAAAAGGAGAGAACAGATTGCAATGAAAAGGACTCACCAGAGACCGAGAAAAAGCTCTTGGGACTCAAACTGTACAACTGTTACAATGAAGGCCACATATGACAAGCCCATAGCAACATCATACTCAGTGGTGAAAAGTTGAAAACTTTTCCTCTACGATCTGGCAGATGACAGTGAATGCCTACTTTCCCCGCTTCTATTCAGTATACTACTGGATTCCTGGCCAGAGCAATTAGGCACGAAAATAAAATAAAATCCAAATGGGGAAAGGAAAAAGTAAACTTGTCTCTGCTTGTCGATGACATGGTCTTAAGTATTGAAAATTCTAAAGACAATATCAAAACACTGTTAAAACTGATAAAAGAAGTCAGTGAAGTTGCATGATACAAAATCAACTTACAAAAATCAGTAGTATTTCTATATACTAATGACAAATTATCTGAAAAAGAAGTTTTAAAAAAATCCCATTCTCCCATTCGAAACAGTAAAACACTTAGTAATAAATTTAACCGAGGAGATGAAAGATCTGCACTTTGAAAACAATAAGACACTGTTAAAAGAAATGGAAGATAACACAAATAAGTGCAATGATATTCCATGTTCATGGGTTGAAGAATTAATATCGTCAAAATGTCCATACTATATGGGTGGCACCTGTGGCTCAGTGAGTAGGGCGCCAGCCCCATATATTGAGGGTGGCGGGTTCAAACCCAGCCCCAGCCAAACTGCAACAAAAAAATAGTTGAACATAGTGGTGGGTGCCGGTTGTCCCAGCTACTTGGGAGGCTGAGGCAGGAGAATCACCTAAGCCCAAGAGCTGGAGGTTGCTGTGAGCTGTGATGCCATAGCACTCTACTGAGGGCGATAAAGTGAGACTCTGTCTCTTTTTAAAAAAAAAAAAGTCCATACTCTGCAAAGTAATCTACAAATTCAATTCAATCACTATCAAAGTTTGAATGTCATTCTCACAGAAACAGAAAAAAAATATTGTAAAATTTGTATGGAACCAAACAGACCCTAAATAACCAAAGCCATCTTAAGCAAAAAGAACAAAGCTGGACACATCACAGTATCATATTTTAAAGCTATAGTAATCAAAACAGTATGGGATTGGCATA
>CAUYQV010097340.1:0-10179 GCA_963574575.1 Galagoides demidoff
GGCCCACCAAACAACAATGATGGCTGCAACCAAAAAATGGCCAGGCGTTGTGGCGGGCGCCTGTGGTCCCAGCTACTTGGGAGGCGGAGACAGGAGACTCACTTGAGCCCAGGAGTTGGAGGTTGCTATGAGCTGTGATGCTATGGCACTCTACCCAGGAGGGTAGCTTGAGGCTCCGTCTCAAAAAAAAAAAAAAAGATTTCATTCAAAGAACCAACTAATAACTCAACTTTTAATTACTATATAAACAAAAATATTGATATGATGGTTTTAAATATTCTTTAGTACAGCATAATAGACCTTTATCTGACAGTGAGAGGAGCAATGGAATTTTAAAAAGTGGAGTAGACATAGGCAATTGTTTACATACACAGTACAGTGCAACAAGAACAACAGAACATATTGCAAAAGAAATTACATGAAGATACTCAAAAATATTGGAAGAGGATACAAAATAAGCCAAATAATTGATGAGTTTTCTACACTCAAGAAGTGGATATTGACCCTTTGGAAGAAAAACATATAGTGATTTATCTCGAATATACAGCTGAATCAGCTCTGTACAGATAAAGATGTGTTACTTTAAAAGATGAGGTGTCAACCATACAGGTTGTATTTCTACGTATTGCCTACTTTAAATGATTATGACTTTAAAGATTTGAAAGTGAACTTAATTGATGGGGCTTATAAAATAGTGGGAAGGAAGTCTGGAATGGCTACAAATTTGTTAGAAAATTTTCCTCAAGTCATTATTTGGCACTGTTCAAGTTACCAATTGCAATTCAATATCTAAAACAAGTCAATCATTTAAAAAATATTGTGGATAAAACTTATTCTGTTTTTCAACAATCCTATGAAAAGTTGGGAATTGTAGCTAAAGAATTTGGTAATGAAGTAATTATAATGAGCCAAATACTGGAGTTAAAATGGGTGGCATATACTTTACAAACTGCCACTGCTGTGAGGTACACAAATCCTGCATTCTATGTCATTTTTCTCATTCTTTTTATTCTATTGTGGCAAAGAAATTCTTTGCCAAGATTATTTTCTTGCAAGATCTTTTTTTAATGATTGCCATTCTTTTTTTTTTTTTTCCCGGAGACAGAGTCTTTGTCACCTTCAGCGGAATGCCATGGCATCACAGCTCAAAGCAACCTCAAACCCTTGGGCACGAGAAATTGAAATTCTCTTCCCTCAGCCTCCCAAGTAGCTAGGACTACAGGCACCTGCCACAATGCCTGGCTATTTTTAGAGATGGGGTTTCACTCTTGCTTAGGCTGGTCTGGAACCTGTGAGCTCAGGAAATCCACCCACTCAGGCAATCCACCCGCCTTGGCCTCCCAGAGTGTTAGGATTATTGGTGTGAGCTACTACACCCGGCTAATGATGGCCATTCTTCAAGAATTTTCTTTGGCTGGGCACCCATAGCACAGGGGTTACTGAGCCAGCCACATACACTGAGGTGGGCAGGTTCAAACCCAACCCAGGCCAGCTAAACAACTGCAACAAAAAGCCAGGCATTGTGGTGGGCGCCTGTAGTCCCAGCTACTTGGGAGACTGAGGCAAGAGAATTGCTTAAGCCCCAGAGTTTGAGGTTGCTGTGAGCTGTGATGTCACAGCACTCTACCAAACATAATGGGACTATCTCAAAAAAAAAGAAAGAAAAGGGTAGCACTAGTGGCTCAGTGAGTAGGGCACTGGCCCCATATACAGAGGTGGTGGGTTCAAACCTGGCCCCGGCCAAAAATTGAAAAAAAAAAAAAAAAAAGAAAGGAAAAGAGAATTTTCTTTGTTTTCAATCGCATTGCAGTCAATATCAACTAACAACAGAAAGTAATAATACTAAAATGTACCATAAAAGGTCTGAAAAAATTAAAAGTTGATATTAGAAAGCGTAAGTTTCAAATTGAAGATTCTATTGGATCTCTTTTTTTTTTTTTTTTTTTGCAGTTTTTGGCTGGGAGACGGTTTGAACCCACCACCTCAGGTACATGGGGCTGGCATCCTACTCCTTTGAGCCATAGGTGCCGCCCTCCATTGAATCTTACGTTTAAAAACATTTCATTTAATAAAAATAAATTCAACCCTCTGTCTAGGAACGTGTTATGAAAAGTGATGAATTTGCCTTTTATTAGAAAGAACATTTTAAATTAATCTAATTTATTAAAACCATCTCCCAAGTCAACAACTACAAACTACCCCATTAAAAAGTGGGCAAAGCCTAGATATGGTGGCTCATATCTATAATCCTAGCACTCTGGGAGGCTGAGTGGGGAGGATCCCTTGACCTCAGGTGTTCAAGATCAGCCTGAGCAAGAGTGGGATCCCATCTCCACTAAAAATAGAAAAATTATCCAGGACAGCACCTGTGGCTCAGTGGGTAGGGCACCAGCCCCATATACTGAGGGTGGTGGGTTGGAACCCACCCCCAGCCAAACTGCAACAAAAAATAGCCAGGTGTTGTGGCAGGCACCTATAGTCCAAGCTACTCAGGAGGCTGAGGCAAGAGAATCGCCTAAGCCTGGGAGTTAGAGGTTGCTCTGAGCAGTGATGCCAGGGCACTCTACCGAGGGGAACAAAGTGAGACTCTGTCTCTTAAAAAAAAAAAAAAAGAAAGAAAGAAAGAAACATGCCACCTATGCCTAAACTCTTCAGTGTTCTAATTAGAAAAGGATGCTGGATTTCATCAAATGCTTTTTCTGCATCTATTGAGAGGATCATATGGTTTTTGTTTTTACTTCCATTGATATGGTGAATAACGTTTATGGACTTGCATGTATTAAACCAGGCTTGCATCCCTGGGATGAAACCTACTTGATCTTGGTGTATGACTTTTTTGATGATAAGCTGTGATCTATTGGTTAGGATTTTTTGAGAATTTTTACATCTATATTCAATAGTGAAATTGGTGTGAAGTTCTCCTTTTTAGTTGGGTTTTTTCCTGGTTTTGGTATCAGGATGATGTTTGCTTCGTAGAACATGTTGGGGAAGGTTTCTTCCTCCTCAATTTTTTGGAATAATTTCTACAGTCTGGGAATAAGCTCTTCTTTGAAGGTTTGATAGAATTCTGGTGTGAAGATATCCAGACCAGGGCATTTTCTTGTTGGGAGATTTTTTATTGTTTCTTTGATCTCATTGCTTGAAATTGGACTGTCAGGAGATCTAATTCTTCTGGGCTAAGTCTAGGGAGAGGGTGTGATTCCAAATATTGATCCATTTCCTTCACATTGTAAAATTTCTGGGCATAGAGTTTCTGGTAATATTCAGAAATAATCTCCTGTATCTCTGTGGCATAAGTTATTTCCCCTTTATCATTTCTGATTGAGGTTACTAGAGATTTTACTTTTTTATTTCTAGTTAGTCTGGCCAAAGGTTTATCAATGTTATCTATTTTTTCAAAAAACCAACTCCTTGTTTTATTAATTTTCTGAATGATTCTTTTGTTTTCAGTTTTGTTAATCTCTGATTTAATTTTGGATATTTCTTTTCTTCTGCTGTGTTTAGGCTTAGATTGTTCTTTTTCCAATGGCTTGTGAGTTTGTTGATGTGCTTTCTTTCTGTTTTTCAAATGTGGACTTCTAAAGCAATAAATTTTCCTCTCAGGACTGCTTTTGCTGTATCCCACAGGTTTTGGTAACTTGTGTCTTCATTGTTGTTATGCTCAAGAAAATTAATGATCTCCTTTATTTCTTCCTGCACCCAACTCTCATTCAGTATAAGGTTAATTTCCATGCCTTTGTGTGGGGTTGAACATTTTTGTTGGAGTTGAGTTCCACCTTTAGTGCCTTGTGGTCTGAGAAGATGCAAGGTAAAATTTCAGTTCTTTTGATTCTGTTGAGGTTTGTTTTGTGTCCTAGGATATGATCAATTGAGAATGTTCCATGGGGCGATGAGAAGAATGTATATTCTTTATCTTTAGGATGGAGTGTTCTATATATGTCTATCAAGCACAGTTGTTCTAGGGTCTCATTTAAGTCTCTTATATCTTTGTTTAATTTCTGCTTAGAGGATCTGTCCAGCTCTGTAAGAGGAGTGTTAAAGTCCCCTGTTATTATGGTGTTATAGTATATCATATTGCTCAGACTAAGTAAGGTCTGTTTCAAAAATCTGGGAGCGGCTCAGCACCTGTGGCTCAAGTGGCTAAGGCACCAACCACATACACCTAAGGTGGTGGGTTCGAATCTACCCCGGGCCCACCAAATAACAATGACGGCTGCAACCAAAAAATAGCTGGGCATTGTGGGGGGTGCCTGTGGTCCCAGCTACTTGGGAGGTGGAGGCAGGAGACTTGCTTGATCACAAGAGTTGGAGGTTGCTGTGAGCTGTGATGCCATAGCACTCTACCCAGGGGGATAGCTTGGGACTCTGTCTCAAAAAAAAAAATAATCTGGGAGCATTTAAGTTGTGTGCATAAATATTTAGAATTGAAATGTCTTCTTGTTGTATTTTTCCCTTGACCAATATGAAGTGACCATCTTTGTCTTTTTTGACTTTAGTTGCTTTAAACTCACATGTATCTGAAAATAAGATTGCAACCCCTCTTTTCTTCTGGATTTCGTTTGCCTGAAAAATTGTCTTCCAACCCTTAACTCCGAGCTTTAATTTCTCTTTTGAGACTAAGCGTGTTTCCTGCAGACAGCAAATGAATGGCTTGTGTTTTTTAATCCAGTCAGCCAATCTATGCCTCTTCAGTGGGGAGTTCAAGCCATTAACATTTATTGAGATAATTGATAAGTGTGGTAGCATTCTATTCATCTTATTTTGTGGAAGTCCATTGCTTAGTTTTGTCTTTTGCATCACTGTGGAAGCTAGGTTCTGTCCTTTTAATTTCTGGGTGCTTACTTTGCTGGTGATCCATTGTGATGGTCAGTGTGTAGAACAGGTTGAAGTATTTCCTGTAGAGCTGTTCTTTTTTTTTTTTTTTTGAGACAGAGTCTCAAGCTGTCACCCTGGGTACAGTGCCATGGCTTCACTGCTCAAGCAACCTCAAACTCTTGGGCTTAAGCGATTCTCTTGCCTCAGCCTCCCAAGTAGCTGGGACTACAGACACTCACTACAATACCTGGCTATTTTTTGGTTATAGTTGTCATTGTTGTTTGGCAGGCCCGAGCCACTTGAGCTATAGGCGTTGAGCCAGTAGAGCTGTTCTTGTGGCAAATTTCCTCAATGTTTGCATATCAGTAAAAAAATTTGATTTCTACATCAGTTTTAAAGCTTAGCTTAGTGGGATATAGAATTCTGGGCTGGAAGTTGTTCTGTTTAAGTAGATTAAAGGTAGATGACCATTGTCTTCTGGCTTGAAAAGTTTCACTAAAGAAGTCTACGATCACCCTGATGGATTTGCCCCTATAGGTCAATTGGAGCTTACTCCTGGCAGCTTGCAAAATCTTTTCTTTTGTCTTGACTTTGGACAGGTTCATCACAGTGTGTCTTGGAGAAGTTCTATTAGAGATGAGGTGACCTGGGGTCCAATATCCCTCTGAAAGGAGTGTGTCAGAGTCTTTGGTGATATTTGGGAAATTTTCATTTATAATATTCTCTAGTATGGCTTCATTCCTCTGGGGCATTCTTCTTCCCCTTCTGGGATAACTATAACTCATATATTTGAACATTTCCTAAAGTCCCATAATTCTGTCAGTGAACGTTCTGTTTTCTCTCTCTTCTTTTCTGCCTCTTTAACTATCTGAGTTATCTCAAGAGCTTTGCCCTCTACCTCTGAGATTCTTTCTTCTCCATGGTCTAATCTGTTGTTGATACTTTCTATTGCATCTTTAAGTTCCCTAATTGACTGCTTCAATTCCTTCAGCTCTGCTATGTCTGCTATGTATATATATATTTTTTCTCTCTCTCTCTTTTTTTTTTTTTGAGACAGAGCCTGACTTTGTCACCTTGGTAGAGTGCTGTGGCATCACAGCTCACAGCAATCCCCAGCTCTCGGGCTTAGGGGATTCTCTTGCCTCAGCTTCCCGAGTAGCTGGGACTACAGTCACCTGCCACAACGCCCAGCTATTTTTTTGCTGCAGTTTGGCTGGGGCCAGGTTCGAACCTGCCATTCTCAGTCTATGGGGCTGGCACCCTACTCATGGAGCCATAGGCACCGCCCATTTTTCTTTTTTCTTTTTCTGCCCTGTTTGATACAGGAATGGTTTGTTGGTTTCTATCTACTAACTGAATCCCAAATGTCTGCTTTATGACTAAATTTCCTCTCAAAACATTTAGATACATCACGTATTCTATCTAATTTGTGTGTTAACTCATTTTGTTTTTTTTTTAAAGACAGAGTCTTACTCTGTCATCCTGGGTATAGTGCCCTGGTGTCATAGCTCACAGCAACCTTAATCTCTTGGGTTTAAGCAATCCTCTTGCCTCAGCCTCCCAAGTAGCTGGGACTACTGGCACTTGCTGCAATGCCTGGCTAGTTCTGTTTTTAGTAGCAACAGGGCCTCATTCTTCCTCAGACTGCTCTCCAACTCCTCAGCTCGAGCAATCAATTCTCTCTGGCCTCCCAGAGTGTTGGGATTATAGGTGTGAGCCAATGTGCCTGGCCTTGAGAAATATGTTAAGATATAGCTATAGCAGAGGCAGGTTTGCTGTGAAGCAGCGGAAACTTAATCTTCATGTTTCCTCTCTTGCAGAGGCATGATCAAGCTCACTGTAACTTCTAATTCCTTGGCTCAAGTGATCTTCCTATTTCAGCCTCCTAAGTAGCTGGGATGATAGGCCCATACTCCCATGTCCAGCTAACAAAGGACCTTTTCAAGGTCCTGAGATGAGCCTGAACAATTATATATTTGAAGAGCTATGTTAAATTTCTTATTTATTTATTTAGAGACAAAGTCTCACTCTGTCACCCTGGGTAGAGTGCTATGTTGTCATAGCTGATAGCAACCTCAAATTCTTGGGCTCAAGTGATCCTCTTGCTGAGGCCTCCCAAGTAGCTGGGACTACAGGTGTCCACCACAACACCCGGCTAGTTTTTCTGTTTTTAGTAGAGTCGGGGTCTTGCTCTTACTCAGGCTGCTCTCAAACTCCTGAGCTCAAGCAATCCACCCACCTTTGGCCTCTCAGAATGCTAGGATTATGGGCATGAGCCGCCTCATTTGACTAGATTAATTTTCTTTCTTTCTTTCTTTCTTTCTTTTTTTTTTTGTTGAGACAGAGTCTCACTATGTCACCCTTGGTAGAGTACCATGGCATCACAGCTCACAACAATCTCAAACTCTTGGGCTTAAGCTATTCTCTTGCCTCAGCCTCCCAAGTACCTGGGACTATAGATGCCTGCCACATGCCCCACTATTTTTTGTTGCAGTTGTCATTGTTGTTTAGCTAGCCCAGGCTGGGTTCAAACATCCCCTTGGTATATGTGGCTGGGGCTGTAACCACTGTGCTATGGGTGCTGAGCCTATATTAATTTTCTTACTTAAGAAATTTAATAATGACTCTCAGAAAACCTTGAATTTTGAGCTTTCTCAAGATCATCAGCATGTAGATAACTAAGTTCCCTGAAAAGGATAAGATTGCCTTAGAAGAATATGTGAAGTAAAAACAAAAAAGGCCTAATTATGTGTAATTTTACAGGCATGGTTATTATTTTAAATTAGGAGTAGATAGAAATCAGGAAAATCATTTTAGAAACAAGGTAAAAAAGAGTTTGTGATCATATGATGTGCTCAGATTTAGTTCAAATTATAAACTTTCTAACCAGAAGTCATCCCTATGGAAAAAAATTATAAGTTTTATATATGTGTATTTTTTTTTGAGACAAAGTCTCATTTTGTCACCCTCAGTAGAGTGCTGTGGCATCATAGTTCACAGTAACCTCAAATTCTTGGGCTCAAGCGATTCTCTTGCCTCAGCCTCCCAAGTAACTGGGACTACAGGTGCCTGCCACAATGCCTGGCTATTTTTAGAGACAGGGTCTCACTCTTGCTCAGATTGGTCTTGAACCTATGAGCTCAGGCAATCCACCCACTTCCACCTCCCAGAGTGCTAGGATTACATGTATGAGCCATTGTGCCCGGACCTCTGTTTTCTTTTCTTTTTTTGAACAGGGTCTCACTCTGCTGCCCAGGTTAGAGTGCCCATTTTTAGTAGATAGGGTCTTACTCCTGCTCAGGTTGGTCTTACTCTTGAGCTCAAGGGATCCTACCGCCTTAGCCTCCCAGAGTACTAGGACTGCAGGCACTGTACCCAATTAGTTTTAAATTTTGATGGACAATTTATCAATTTTTTCTTTTACGGCTTGTGCTTTTTTAAAATCCTGTTTAAGAAATCTTTGTCTTTATTTTTTTTCTTTATGCCACCTTGACTAAGATAAGAAATCTTTGTGTAGGCTGGGCATGATGGCTTTTGCATGTAATCCTAGCACTCTGGGAAGCCCAAGTGGATAGATCACCTGAGCACAGGAATTTGAGACAAGCCTGAGCAAGAGTGAGATCCCTGACTCTACTAAAAATAGAAAAACTAGCGGGGCATTGTGGTGGGCCCCTCTAGTCCCAGCCACTGGGAAGCTGAGAAAGGAGGATCACTTGAGTCCAAGAATTTGAGATTGCTCCACACTATGACACCACAACACTTTTCCCAGGGCGACAGCATAAGACTCTGTCTCAAAACAACAACAACAAAAAAAAACCAAAGAAATATTTGTCTAACTCAAGGCCACAAAGATTTCTCATATGTTTTATAGTTTCAGAAATTATTTTACAGTTTTATCTCTTACCTATGATCCACTTTGAGTTA
Source organism: Galagoides demidoff (assembly GCA_963574575.1). Taxonomy (NCBI): domain Eukaryota; kingdom Metazoa; phylum Chordata; class Mammalia; order Primates; family Galagidae; genus Galagoides; species Galagoides demidoff. The sequence goes on from CAUYQV010097340.1 coordinate 8,740, forward strand.
ATTTTTTGATACATAGTATAAGGTAATGGTCAAGGTTTTTCCACAAGGATATCTGGTTGTTCCAGCACCATTTGTGAAAAGGCTGTTCTTTCCCCCATTGAATTACATTGGCTCCTTTGTTGAAAATTGAAAAAGTAGGGTGTGATGGCTCATGCATGTAATCCTAACACTCTGGGTGGTCCAGGTCAGTAGATTGCCTGACCTCAAGAGTGAGAGATCAGCCTGAGCAAAAGTGAGACCCAGTCTCTACTAAAAATAGAAAATAGTGGGGCATTGTGGCAGCACCTGTACTCCCAGCTGCCTGGGAGGCTGAGGCAAGACAATCACTTGAGCCCAAAAGATTGAGGTTGCTGTAAGCTATAATGATGCCATGGCACTCTACCTGGGGTAACAGAGTAAGACTCTGTCTCAAAAAAAAAAAAAAAAAAGAGTTTTTTTTGTCAGTTTGTCAAATTTAATCAAAAAAAGCTTTTAAATAAATATATTTGTGTAATATATAAATACATTTATATTTTTTGAAATTCTATTTTATTTCACTTAAGTGTATGTCTATGATAACCTTTTTAGTAAAAAATAATTTATTTTTCTTTGGTGAAAAGAACTGAAATTATTATTGGATATTATGAAAAAGGGCTAAGTTGGCCAGGTGTTGTGGCTTACACCTATAATCCTAGCACTCTGGGAGGCTGAGGCAGGTGGATCACTTGATCTCATGAGTTGGAGACCAGCCTGAGCAAGAGTGAGAACCTGTCTCTACTAAAAATTAAAAACTGAGGCAAAAGGATCACTTGAGCTCAAGAGTTTGAGCTATGATGGCATGACACTCTACCAAGGGCAATAAAGTGAGACTCTGTCTCAAGAAAACAAAAAAAGAAAAGAAAAGGGCTAAGTCGGATGAGTGTTGACAATTTGCTTCTTCCCAAGCATGAATTATCATTATTATTATTATTTTAGACAGAGTCTTAGTATGTCGCCCTCAATAGAGTGTAGTGGCATCATACTCACAGCAACCTCAAACTCTTGGGCCTAAGCTATTCTCTTGCCTCAGTCTCCTAAGTAGCTCGGACTACAGGTGCCCACCACTACACCTAGCTTTTTTTTTTGTTATAGTTGTCATTGTTGCTTAGCTGGCCCCGGCTGGGTTCGAGCCCACCAGCCTCAGTGCATGTGGCCAGTGCCTTAACCACTGTGCTATGGGTGCTGAGCCAACCAAGCATGAATTATTCTAACTGGAAATATATGTGTGCATTAAAGATATTTTTCTGGGCTCGGCACCTGTGGCTCAATTGGCTAAGGTGACAGCCACGTACACCTAAGGTGGTGGGTTCGAATCCCCAGCCCGGGCCCGCCAAACAACAATGATGGCTGCAACCAAAAAATGGCCGGGCGTTGTGGCGGGCACCTGTGGTCCCAGCTACTTGGGAGGCGGAGGCAGGAGAC
>CAUYQV010097344.1:0-12241 GCA_963574575.1 Galagoides demidoff
TGAGACAGAGACTCAAGCTATCCCCCTGGGTAGAGTGCCATGGCATCACAGCTCATAGCAACCTCCAACTCCTGGGCTCAAGTGAGTCTCCTGCCTCTGCCTCCTAAGTAGCTGGGACCACAGGCGCCCGCCACAATGCCCGGCCATTTTTTGGTTGCAGCCATCATTGTTGTTTGGCAGGCCCAGGCTGGGGATTTGAACCCGCCACCTTAGGTGTATGTGGCTGGCGCCTTAGCCAATTGAGCCACAGGCGCCGAGCCGCAAACTCCCTTTTCATTGTTTAGTTTCTATTGGATTTTTTGACACTGCTTCCTGATTTGCAAGTCTTCTTTGTATATACATAAAATAGATGCTTTGTGTGCACCTAAATACAAGGTCAGACAATTAAGTTCACAAACTCATCCTAGACAAAGTGGTCCATCCCTCATTGCTGAATATCACTGTGGTCATCTTTGAATGACACTTTGACTGTCTGCAGTCAGTGATATTCAGCAGTGAGGAATGGGGCATTTTTTCTAGGATGAGTTTGAGAACTTAATTGTTTAAACTCATAGACCTAATCATGTGCTCTATATTTTCCTGATGTATTATTATTTTTAAATAATCTATATAACTTATGCGATCGAAAAATTTTAATTTTAATTTTATGTGGACTTATTTATGTTTCCTAAAGCTTTTGGTCTTTCTGTCATTCCTATGGAGACAATCCCTATTATAATATTAGTAACACTATTTTTTAATCATATGATATTTTTATATTTTTTATTATTTCCATTTCAACTTTAAGTCTTGATTTAACTAGAATTTATTGGCAGGTAAAACATATATTTTATATATATATATATTTTTTTTTTTTTTTGAGACAGTCTCACTATGTCACCCTTGGTACAATGCTATGTTGTCACAGTTCACAGCAACCTCCAACTCTTGGGTTCAAGCAATTCTCTTGCCTTAGCTGCTCAAGTAGCTTGGACTATAGGCTCCTTGCCACAATGCTCGGCTATTGTTATTTTTGTTGTTGTTGTTATTGTTTTCATTGTTGTTTAGCAGGCCCTGGTTGGGTTTGAACCCACTAGCCCCAGTGCATGTGGCCTGTGTTTTAACACCGTGCTATAGGCACCGAGCCTGTCAAGTAAAATATTAAGGATATTTAAGTAGATCCACTCTGTATATTTTAAATAAGTACATGTGTATATATGCTTCCTCAAATTAATAGCTAGTTGTTCTATTGTTATTCATTAAGTGATCCTAAATAATTTAATTCCCAATGGTTAATAATGACACCTTTAGCATATAATAATTTTGGACCTTTTAAATGTGTATTTGCCTGTTAGTTTATTCTTTTGCCAATGTTCCTATTTTATTATTACTATACCATGAGGGACCTGGTAGGGATAATTCCCTTAAATTTATTTTCCAGTTTTTTATGGTTATCTTATTTCATTTTCCATACAAATATTTGGATTTTTTTTTTTAATGACAATTTTAAAAATGGAGGACCGATGAAGATTTTTACAAATAAACCTTGAGATACTAAAAGAGTACCCGAAACTATTTCTTTTGGCAACATTCCGAATGGCTGTGGAAATAGATAAGGAGTTTAGATTTTCAGCAACTTGCTTTATCTAATTGTTTACAGTTTTATTCATGAGTAGCTATTTTACTGATCAGAGAGAATTTTCATGTAATGAAATAGGCTAATTCCATTTACTAAAACTGTATGAAAGGAGTCAAAAGACAAATTTTCTTTCAGTAGTTTTAAGATTTCTGCTCATATGAAAAGCCACACAGCTGCATCTGATCGGTTAGCTTTTGAATTCTCAAAGAAACCGGAGAAGCAAAGAAACAACCTACATAGAGTAATCGGTGAGTCAGAGCACGTAGTGCCTTCTAATTCATCTCATCATCACCAGTTGAATTAAGTTAAATTAAATGAATTAACTGACAAAGGCTCAGTATTTCTTAAAATTAGAGAACATAGGGGATGTATGACTACCTTTCTAAACATAGATCGTTTGTAACTTACATGTACTTTCAGATCTAAAAGTTCAATTAAGGTTTATAGTTTGAACCTTGCATTGGCTATGTAACCTTCTACTGAAAACAAAGTTTACAGGAACACTCCATGATACAGTATTATATATTTTTAAAAACAGTATTTTGAGACAGGTTCTCACTCAATTGCCTGGGATAGAGTCCAGTGGCATCATCTTATCTCACTGCAACCTTGAACTCCTGGCCTCAAGTGATCCTCCTGCCTCAGCCTCCATAGGCAGACTACAGGCACATGCTGTCATACCTGGCTAACTTTTAATTTTTTTGTGGAGACAAGATTTCACAATGCTGTTCAGACTGGTCTCAAAGTCACTCAAGCAATCATCCTGCCTAAGCCTCGCAAAATGCTCGGATTACAGATGTGCCCAAGACAAAATAAATGTGAAATTCTAAGGGCACATGTCTCTGTGTATCTTTTCAAAAAAAATTAAGGAAAACCAATTTTAGCCCTTTTGGAGTCTTCCAACTAGATGAGGTATATAGCAAAAAAGGTCATAAAGTGAAGAAAAGAGGAGATTGGAAATGAAATTTCTTTGAAGAGAACTGTTATTGAGCTTTGCCTCCCACTCGCTCTTTGAGAGGAGACTGACGTTTTGCTACTTTCCTATTCCAAACCTATAAAGAACACTTCAAGAAAATCCCCCAGAAGATACTGGGGTTTTTCTCTGAATTTGGGGGGCCAAACGCTGGCATGCACCAGATAGAGGTAAAGTCAACTCTCCGGTGAAATTTGACTCCTTCCCAGAAAATCTTGAAGTCAAGTAAAAGAGCTTCACTGAAGTGGGTGTTCCATCCTGAAGCTTATAGAGCACAGGTTCCCAAGAGTTTCATGGTACACCACAACCCAGTGAGAGATTTTCTTAAACCTTATCTGATAAGAATGTCTGAAAAAGTAAGATGTGAACAGAAATGAGCTGAAGGTTTAGTGGTGTTTGATTAGAGGCAGAAGAAGTGAAAGGGTTTGGGGGTCACCAGATAAGGGAGTTTTGATTCGAGGAATGCAGAGGCTTGACACTGAGTCTGTGTTGGGGGGAGGGACTGAGGAACTCAGGGAGGAGCCCTCCTGACTAAACCTTGGGTCCATATTTATTATCATGGCAGCAGGAAAAAAGTATTAAAAGTTACTTATCGGACATCAGCACTAAAAAAGAGGAACATGGAAAGTGTCAGATAGAATGTCTCCAACTTGTTTTTGCAAAACCACAGACCTTCAACAAGACCTCTGGCTCCAGTGTCAAGAGACCTTTGGAATCCAGAGACTCGTTACTGTAACCAAAAGGCCTGGTATTGTCACACCTCACATATACATTCTCCCTTGGAGGCCAGTTTTTTTATGTCTTGCACATACACAACTCACATGCCATTTTCATGATTCTCCAAGTCTCTCAAGCAGAAAGTGGTTGTGATGCTAAAGATCAAGGCTCAGTCTCCCCTACAAGGAAGGAAATAAAAACTACCAGAATAGAGTTGCATCTACTCTGACTAAGGTAACTGAAGGAGGGAGGGAGCCCAAAGCTTCATGGGCTCCCCCAGGAGCCAGTGGGAACCTCTGCCTCAGAGAAAACACAGCCAGGCCCACCCTGGAGATGACCAGCTTCAAACATTTGCCTCACAGAAGCCAGTCACCAAGTAAGAACTAAACTTGTTACTCTTTTCTCCTCTGTGCCAAAATTATATTCAATTAAATCAATAGTTAGGAAATGCATGAAAGGATAAGAGTATAGAGAAGAAAAAAAGGTACATACATACTTCCCTTCTGTCACTGCAGGACTCAAGTTTAAAGGTGGCCTAGGCTGTGTAAGGATTTTTTATAAAAGGCTAATTCAAGTGGACTGAACATACTGTTATTGTTTGCCTTACTTAAAGTGATCCTTGGATTACTGTTACTTATGAAGGAGGCAGAAAACTCCTGAATATTATCATGATTTTATATAGGAAAAGATAAATTTTATACCCTCTAAATAAAACATAAGCTGATAATGAGAAATATTTTAATATTTTTAAATTTCAAAATATTAAAAGAGGTACACAAGTTGTTTTGGTTATGTGTTAGTCACCCCAATAGTGTTCATTGTATACAACAGGTGAGTTTCTATCACACTCCGTATTGGGATCCAACGATCTTTATATTTCTTTGTGCCTGTGTGTATCCATTGTTTAGCTCACACTTAGTAGTGAAAACATACAGTGTTTGATTTTCCATTCCTGTGATATTTCATGATGATAATGAACTCTAGTTCTATCCAATTTGCTGAAAATGACATTATTTCATTCCTTTTTTATGGCTAAGTACTATTCCATGGTGTGTGTGTGTGTGTGTGTATGTATCACATTTTCTTTATCCACTTATGAATTGATGGGCACTCAGGTTGTTTCTACATCTTGCAATTGCGAATTGTGCTGCAATAAACATTAAGGTACAAGTGACTTTTGGTAAAATGACTTCTATTTCTCTGAATAGATACCCAGCAGTGGGATTACTGGATTGAATGATAGGTCTATATTCATTTCCTTGAGGAATCTCCACACTGTTTCTAGAGAGGCTACACTAATTTGTAGTCCCATCAAAACAGTGTATAAGCATTCCTATCTCTCTGCATCTAACCTAGTATCTACTGTTTTTGACATTTTAATAATGGCCATTCTAACAGGGGTAAGGTGACATCTTATTGACTTGACTCTGGCCTTGACTGGTATTTGTCTGTAGAAACACTACTGATTTGTGTGCATTGGTTCTATAACTTGAGACTTTACTAATTTTATTTAAATTTTAAGAGTCTTTTGGTGGAATCTTTAGGGTTTTACTGATGCAAGATTGAATTGTCATTAAGGAGGGATAGTTTGAGCTCTTCTTTTGTGATATGTGTGTGCCTTTTATTCTTTTTCTTGCCTGATTGCTTTGTCTAGGATTTTGAATACTATGTTGAACACTTGTTTTATTCTTGTTCTTCAGGGTAATGCTTTCAATCTTTCCCCATTCAGAGTGAGATTGGCTTTAGGTGTGTCACATATATCTCTTATAATTTTGAGATATGTTCCTTCTATGACTTGTTGGTTAAAGGTTTTTATCTTGAAACGGTGGTGTCTTTAGGTTTTTTTCTGTATCTGTGGAGAGGATCCTGTGGTCTTTGCTTTTACTTCTGCTTGTGGTAAATTATGTGTATGGATTTGTATATGTTGAACCATCCTTGCATCCCTGGATGATATACACTCAGTCATCCATCATGAATTATCTTTCTGACATGTTGTTGAATTTGATTTGCTAGTATTTTGTTGAGGATCTTTGAATCTCTGTTCGTAAAGGGTGTTGGTCGGTATTTTTCTTTTGTGTATGCTTTCCAGGCTTTGGTATTAAGGTGATACTGGCTACATAAAATGATGCTATGGAGTAGCATCTGCAGGATAATTACAAGTTTTTCTTTGTAGGTTTGATGGAATTTGGCTGTAAATCCACCTGGACAGAGGCTTTTTATTGTTATTGTGAGTTTTTTTATTACCATCTTTGTGATTTTTGATTGTTTCCTTTTCATTTGTTTTTGCTCTGAGCTTTGTTATTTCTTTTTTTCTGCTGACTTTGGGTTTGGTTTGGTATTCTTTTCCCAGTTCCTTGAGATGTGACATTTGTGGTTAATTTCTTATCTTTCTGTCTTTTTGATGGAAACTTTTAAGGCTATGAATTTTCCCCTTAGGTCTTCTTTTTCTGCATCCCATAGATTTTGAAAACCTATGCCCCTATTGTTGTTCAGTGCAAGGAATCTTTTAGTATCCTTGATCCAAGGATCACTCAGAAGTGGGTTGTTTAATTTTCATGACTTTGTGTAGAATTAAGTACTTCGCTTGAAACTGATTTCTAGTTTTATTCCACTAGGGCCTGAGAAGATACATGATATGGTTTCAATTTCTTTCAATTTTGTGAGACTTCTTTTGTGGGCTAAAATATGATAAATTTCAGAAAATATTCCATGTGCTAATGAGAAGTATTTGGTGGCAATGCATTTTAATCATTTTAGTGAATAAGTACCAAATAATAATAAATATAAAATTATAATTTAATATTAATTTTAGAACAACAGTGTTAGCTGAGATATCCTGGAGTCCCAAGAAAATATTTTTCTTTTCTAAGAAAAAGAAAGAAAAATATTTGAGTCTTAAGCATCCTCTACACTCAACTAAAATTTTTGTTTTATAGAATCAAAGTCTTTTGTTTGTTGTCTGAGCCCTGTCTTCATGGAGTCCATCCACTTGGAGGACAAACACATGGCATGTTCTTTTCATCTGAGCCTGCCTCTATGGGAACTAAGAATAGATAATTATGAGAATTGACTCTATGATATGAATGTTGGTGCCTACTACAAATTCATCATCCAGTGACTCACCAATGAGAGGATTATTATGTCAAATATTTGTGTTTTCATTCTCACAAAGGCTGTATTCTTTAATTTAGCATTCATGCATTTATTGATTCATATTTCTATTTTTTGATTATTCACATAACTAGTCATAGAGTATTTCACAACATGCCAGATGTTAAATGTCAAAAATAAATGGAGGGGGGAAGTTGTTATAAAAGGTTAACTGGAAGTTTTTCAGTCTTGGAATTGTGGCAAAAAATAATAGATAAGTGTGTATCACCTATCGTCATCATGTAAATAGATGTGTGAGGGGAAACCTTGATAGTGGCTGTTTCTCTGGAGAGGGTTATTGGAAGCCTGTATGTGTCTCTCTCCTCCTTTTAAGAGGCCATGGTTTGCTGCCAATTTCTGAAAAGTGAGTTTATAGGTGGTCAGCTAGAGAATTCAGGGCACCACTGAATGTTACAGAAAGACATCCATGAAAACATCTCAAAGGAGCCCACAAAACTTGTCATGGAGGAAAAGCCAACATAGTGGATATACACATCTTGAAGGCATTAAATTTTATTACGACTACACTAATAAAATAAGTCTTTTGTATATCCCTTACCTCTATTTTTCATTATGTACTGAAGCCAAGCCTTGAATGGGCATATGTAAAAATGTAAGAATATGGTAAAGTAGAGAATCAGGCAAGAGAGTAGACACGCCACATGCTTATTTATCTCTTTCAATCTTTGAGGCCTTGGTCATGCCAAGGATTATGTCATGGAAAGAAGAAGATTTAAACTGAATGATAGATTTAACTATAGGATTAAATTGCATTGTGCTTTTTAATATCTGAGAACAGGATAAAATAAAATTCTCTCAAGATTTCATAGTAACCCGTTCAGCATCTTTAAAAAATTATTTGTACAATATTTTAAATGATATAAATGTCTAGGAATAAAGAGAAGCTATAGATAAATCATTAAAATGTAATTTATTTTTCCACCAATATTTATTGACCATGTGCTATGTACTAGGCATTGTTCCAGGTATTGGGAATAACAGCCAGCAGCAATGTGTGAGATCTCTTAACATAGGTTTAAGAAAAGTTGCTTTGAAATTGCACCAGGAATTAGTTCTCTCCTGGAGTCTATGAGAAGGCTTCATGGAGGTAACATTTTTACTTATCTTGACAGAAGCAGAAGTTTGCTGATGTAGAAACTACCAATTACCAGAAACAGTGTGTAGAGAGGCAGAAACAGTACGGTAGCTGAGGGTCAGCGTGGTGTCTTGGGAAGAGCATGGATATTGAGTCAAGCAGATCTAAATTATATCTAGGTAAAATCTTAGCTGAGTAACAACTCACAATGGTATTACCGTTTCTGTATCATATTTCCACACCTCTTAAGTTTTTCCCAAGTATCAAAGATAATGAATAAAACATACCTCACTCAGTGACAGGGTGTGCCTTCTCGATTCTGGAGTCACTGCTGTGTCACCCTTTAGTATGTCTGAGGTTGTCAAGGTTGTGGCTGTGTTCTGATCTTTTATAATATTCACTTAGTTGAAGTTAGAGGGAGATGCTTCCAGGACACTTTTGCCTGACGGGAGAACATCTTCCATTAGGAAAATTACATATTTTTTTTTCTAATTGAAAGTTGTTTATCTATAATTTTGATGAAGGAGGAGATAACCTCTAGCTAGAAAAATAAACCAAGTCATCACCAAAGACAGATCGTGCATTATTAGCCATAAAGGAGTGCTATGTGTTTACAGAGATGCAAACTTGCATGTCCGCAATGCTCCTTATTGAACAATAGATAATATGTATCAGACACCAGGGTGTGTGTTCTAGGTATTTTATCTTATTTAATGCTCCCAACCATCTCATGATGTGGCATTGTGATCTATACATCATATCACATTGAAGATCAGAGGGGTCATTAAGTTATCCACAGTCACACACATGGTAAGTCACACATCAGTTTTCTCTTACTCCAGAACCCATAACTTTGCATATTGTGGAAGATGGTTCACTATTAGAATCACTCTTTATTACAGGCGTTTGCATCCCAATTTCCAGACTCTCATACTCATCTCTGGGAAGCTGGGTCAGAAACAGAGGATGATTAAGGGCCGACCAGGAAACGCCCAATGTCCTCTTTTCTCCAGTTTGTACCTGTTGTCTCTGTCCTGGGTCTCTCTCGCCTGCTTTCAGAGGCTGAACTGCTGTTCTCCCTAGGGTCAGTTGTCCCTGAAATATATGTACTCCTTTCTCCTTCCAGATGTTTCTTTGGCTTTCCTTCACATAGATCCGTTAGTATCTTAACAAGTTAGATTGTATCTAAATTCCCATCAACAATGTCATCTCTGCCATTGCCGTTATGTTGGTTGGATACTGAGAACATCTTTTGTGGTTCTTTTGTTGATGTCATTAATGTGGGAAAATCAGTCACTGAACAGGCCAGTGGATGGCTTCTATTCATAGAATGAACTGTGGACTGTGAGGAAAACGCTCTTTCTGATGGTCAATTGCGTGGCCATTTTAACCAGAAGCTCCAGTCACAAAGTAGAGACCAGGTGTGCAACTTCCTGGCTCCTCAGCTCATGACACCTGCTGAGCAGGATGCCTGAAGGTGCAGGTGCATTTTCTGACTCTGTCAGTGTGGGAATATTTTTGTTCTCTTGGTGGCCAGATGGAGGTTGTACAAGTTCAATCTAGGGGTTTGACAGGTTATTTCTTTGGACAGCAGAGCCAAGACATGCTGTTCACTTAAGTACTGTCAGTTTCAGCTTTAAATGTGCACAGTTTCTGCCAAAGCTGACATCTCATTCTCCTGTCCTGTCTCTGGCAGGGAGCCCCCCCCCCCCACCTAAGCCCGCTTAAAATAGCTCCTTCGGTTGTGCCTCACACTTGTTAACTCCACTAGCGCAGGTGACAATTTCTAAATTCTTAGTCATAGTATCACCTATTCCAAAATTAATAACATACAATGAAAAGTCCCCTGACAACTTGGGCAGAGGGAAGGGAAAATTTTAACCTCCTACCGCCTCGAAGTTTTGATAGTTGCCTAAAAGCACTCTGCAGAATGATTGGCCTTATATATAATCATTAAGGTCGTTTAAAGGCTATTTGTCCAGTAAACTCCACTTTGCCCACTAGCTATGTTCCAAAGTCTTTTTGTATACATGCATTTCTTATAAATAACATATTATAAACATCCCCAAGGGATTTAATTATACTAAGATATCATCATCATTGTTCTTAGCAATGCTATCATTTCTGAAACACCTGTTTCATGGGAAGCATTTTGCATTTCGTGAGAGTCAGTTCTCACCACAACATTGCAAAGCAGTGATCATTCCCATTTTGCATCCAAGAAAACCAAGAGCCTAATGTACTGCTTTATCTTTCATAGACCTAAGAAGGATACGATGGCCATCAAGTTTTGCTAGTTCTAAAACCTAAATTTCATTCTTGTCATATTTACTTTCAACATTATAATGAACATTAATGAAACCATTTGTAAAATGAATAAACCTGTGTGATGTAAACTATTACTCAAAAAATATAATTAAAATTCTCTTATTACATTTTTGTGGGATTTGTGGGCAGTGAAAGTGGTATAGGAGTAATAGTGAGCAATTAGATATTTTGAATTTGGGCGGTACACCTTGAAGGTACCCTAGACATTCTCTAGTCCACTTGCCCTATAGTCCGTGACAAGTTTTTCACTTAGGGAGGTTCACTCCCTTGCTCAGTTCCACATATTATTAGGGGGCAACGCCAGGACCAGAGCCCTATCATTCTGATTTGGGATACAAAGTGGAGTAGCTAAAATGCCTTGACTTTGAACTCTCTGTCGGATTGTGTAGTCTCCATAACCACTCAAATAATTACACAAGCTTAGACTTGCTGAAGTAAGAGATGAATCATGAAGATAAAGTCTATGTTTTGTTTTGTTGGTTGATTTAAATGAAATTTAGAGTAGTATTAAAAGGGTAGTATAATTTTATTAAAGGTACTTTTTTATAACATGAAATTAAAAGTCAGACGTAAAAGTCTATAAATCAAAATTTTACTTTTATTGAGGGGCTGTATTCTGTTTCTATAAGAATTGAAATTCTCAGTTACTTGCTTAAGAAAGAGACAGAGAAAGAATTGCTCCGGAAACTTACACCTACCTGCTGACCCTGTGTTCTCTGTTTTTTAAACACCTCAGGAAGAGGAAGGGTTAAATATCGAAAGAGATTATTTGCAGTTTCTGATGATTTCTGCTGTAGTAATCCCAGGTGTTGAGATTATAAACAATTCTGAATAGAGGCCAGTGTCAGCTGCTATGCAGATAGGAGTCACGCTGTCATCATGCCCTTGCTTGCCACCCAGAGAATCCAGTAGTGAGGTTTGTAATAAAGATGTAATTTCATGTAGCACAGAATTAGGGACTTTACTCCCACAAAATCAATGGTCCCATTCTTTTCTAGGTTTGCCCTTTGAACTTCCTTTCATTTTTTTCGAGTATGCAATGCAATCTTCAATGTTTTTGTTTTGGGGGTATTAAAATATAAGTGAAATATGTCTGATATATTAACGCCTTTCTCCTTAAGAGATATAATCAGTTTTGACGATTTAGAGCAATGTTGCTAACACAGCTCTCTTCTTTACCTCTGCGATCCCTCTCCCTCTTTCACATCAATGGTTCAAGAGTAAGACCTGAACAGCTGATAGATCTTGAAGAAGAATCATGGTCTTTAGGAGCCACAAGAGGACACCTCTCAACATAAGTGTTTAGAGCTTTTTCTCCAGAACAATCGCCATCAGTTTCTAAGGCATTCTGGAACAAGTATTCTGAAATAATGTAAATTAGTCTGAACTTGGTAGGAAGGCTGACCTATAGGGATCTTTTAGTAAATTTAAAACAGACTGAGAATAAGGACATAGGGCCTCACCCCCACTCACAATTTCTCGCCTTGGTTCTGCTTCTATCTTTCCAGTAAAGACACATTCCAGTCATTCCTCCTGTCCTTGGTGAATGCACAGACGTCTACCAGGTGTGTGTGGAGACAGAAAAATGGTTACCAACCATAAATAGAGATGCTTGTGCTCCTTTGTGGTACATTTTCTGTCTGAGTGTTAAGAAGAATGTTCCACGTGATTTGAGTCTCTGGTGAGAACAAAAAACAACATGACAGAGGGTTGGCCACAATCAATGTGAAGTTTGAAAAATGATTTGATATTTCATTATGTTAATATTTCTAAAAATAAACTATGTTCAGTTATGGATATGCTAATTAGTTTTATTGTGGCAGTAATTTCACTATGTGTACGTACATCACAATGTCACTTGGCATCCCTTAAATAGTCACGGTTTTTATTTCTCCATTATACCTCACAAAGCTCGAGGAAAAATGTTTGTCATCAAACCAAAGACAGCCAGTGGGAACAGCTGATGCCATATTTATAAAGCCAAGCAACCAAGTCTAAAATCATTCATCTCAAGAAGGTGGAAAAATGGAGTAGTTATTTCTTAATAGTATTTCTTTCTTTCCTTCACCCCATGTTTGAAGTCATTTAAGACGCACTAATTGAAAACTTTAATATAAATGTTCCAGGTTCTGGGTTTCCATTGTAATGGATTTTCTATTAGCGGATACCAAATTTTTTTTTTATTTCTTATAGCATAACTGTGTACATTAATGCAATCATGGGGTACAGTGTGCTGTTTTCATATACATTTTGAAATACTCTCATCAAACTGGTTAACGTAACCTTCATGTCATTTTCTTAGTTATTGAGTTAAAACATTCATACTCTGCTTTTAGAAAGATTCACTTGTACCCTTGTA